>JAGFZM010002920.1:0-26912 GCA_017657215.1 Limnothrissa miodon
AAAATCTTGCCCCACTTTTCCATGCTTGCCCGAAGGTCTCTCTGCCTTTCCCCTCTCACCATCTCTCCTCTTCTCACTTTCTCTCTCTCTCTCTCTCTCTCTCTCTCTCTCTCCATTTATTCAGCACCCTTGAATACTGTCTGCTAGTAGCGGCTAGTTTTTTTCTCTCTCTCTGGCCTTTAGATCAGAACACTGGGGTGAGAAATGGAGGCGCATATAAATCACTTTTGTCTGTACTAGCCAACTGTTGGTCTTCATCTAATAGGAAGGCTTAACAAATCAGTTTCCTCTGCCCATAGAAGCGGGGTGAATAAAAAACAGAGTTGTTATTTACTGTGTCTGTGTCCATTCCGGGGACAGGCTGGTCTGCTTCTTTATAGTAGTTTAATGAGGCTAAACAAATGAGTTCTCCTGGCTTACATGCATGTTAGAGAGAGAGCACTACATGATCTTTAACACTTTGTCCTCCTAGACACACACATAGTCACACAGTAACACACACACGTATACACACAAAAACCTTCATGTATGCCTGTGGTAAGGTACACATTGTATTGTGTGTTTGTGGGAGTGTCCCTCTGAGTGTCCTCCTCCCATCCACTCAGAACTGAAGAAAATGCCAGGTCATTGCTTATCATGGTTTTCTCTCTCTCTTCTCACTCACTCTCCCTCTTTTTTTTGCCTGTCCTTTCAACCTTTCCTTATCTCTTTTTTTTTCTGACTGGCTTTTCTCCTCATCTCTCCATCCTATTTCATTTTTTTCTCTCTAACAGTCATTCCCTTCCTCCCTCCCTCCCTCTCTCTTCTTCTCTCTCCTTACTCCCTTCCTTTCCAAATGCCAAGTCATCTTTCATCATGTTTTATTTGATTTCCTTTCTCTCGTTCCTCCTCTTTCTATCTCTTCCCATTCCCCTTGACCCCAGTCTCTTTCTTTCTTCCTTCCTTCAGCCTGCTTTTTTTTCTACTCATCCACCACCTATCTCTCTTCCTCCCCTTCATCTCTTAAGTTCTTCCTCTTTTCATCCGCATTACTTCTAAATCTGACACACTATTAACCAGTCCATTAAAGAGGTTTTAAATCTTGGTTCCACAGGCGTGTTCCTGCGCTGGAACCGCTCGTCTAAGTGGCTGGACGAGGCCTACGACGAGATGGTGCACATCATTGACTACAACAAGGAGCTGCAGAACAAAGTCAACAGCCTCCGAAGGCAGCTGGCTCAGCTGGAGACAGAGGACGGCCCGCTGCAGACGCCCTAGAACCACAACCGACACCGGAACAGGAGGCTTCAGAGGCCTAGAACGGCTCCGGAACCTCCTCATCTGGCAGCCAGTCGATACATGCACTCTTTGACACACATCAAACACCCGACGGATGGCGTGGTAAACATGTAGATCACATTTGTTTTCTCATTGCGCAAACATGAATTGCACTCACAAAATCTGTTTTAACCCATGATCGTTGTGCAATAACCTATTTTGCGCGCACAAACACACACACTCACACACACACACACACACATATTGCATCAACAGCACACACAAATATTTGGTGGCATTTAATTATTATTCAATTTGTTTTGTATTTGTGATTTTCAGAGGGTGATGTAAACATAAACACACAACACATTCCAATGCTGGGGCATCCCACCCAACCAAAAACACACAACAGACAAAAACATTTATCCGGTAACGAACACATGGCTCTAAGTGTACTATTCATTAATGGCATGTATACTGTAGATACCTGCTGCAATTTCAAGGCTGTTTCTTGTTGTTGTGCCTGCTTCATTCTTAATGGCCAGTAAAAAATCAACTGTGTGAGAAGAAAGGATATGTTAACACAAAGGTCACTGACTTGAAGGTGCGTTTTCTATACCAAACACTCTTTAGTTGTTTGGCTGTTTGGCTCGTCAATATATATATATATATATATATATATGTATTACATTTATGAACAGAAAGTGTAGATTTTCTTTGTTGTAACGCTTCAGCTGTCTGTCAAATATATTTGGAGTTCTGACAACTACTGCTAATCCACTTACCTTAGCATGTGCAATGTACGTAGAAGTTAATAGTCTATAATGCCAATTCATAGTTTGTATTCACAGCCCAGTAAGTTCAACAGTTTAATACATTGTGTTGCACTAGGATGACCAAAAACATTCCAGTGAAAAAGGCTGCGCCCTGAAACCACTCTATGTGGGTAAATGAGTAAAAACCATGCACATCTTGAGTCATTCATGGTGCGACATGGTTGTTCGACAGCTGGTTTCACCACTCTGACTTTCAACATTTATTTCATTCCATGAAGCCCAGTTGGTGCAGACAACTTGAAGGAAGTAGCAATCTAGTGTGAATTCACCACAACTCTGTTATTCAAGTTATTGAATAATGGTAAACAGACCATTTGATTTATCCTAGGCCAAAAGGCGAACTAGTAACTGAATAGGGCATAGTGAAATTAAACTATCTCAGTGCCCCATTCAGTTAGTGTAATTCGGTTACCTTAAACAGCACACTAAGGAATGATTCATACCAGATTTCTCAATGAATGACCACCAATTAAAATCTGATTCAGTGTAGCATAATCGGATCAAGATTTCATTAGTAACACTTGTGTTTACTTCCTGATGAATTGCTACTGCAACAAGTCTTCTGCTTGAGGAAGAATTACAGTAGGATTCGAAAACATGTCTACACTACATTGTCAATGTCCAACGCTATCTTAAAAGCGTAGCGTAAGACAATTTTGCATCTAATCGCAATCAAATGCACTTTTGATGCACTAAGTTCTATAGACAACGCCTAAGGAGTGCTTGAGAATATTACTGTGTAATTAGACATTGTATTATATGACAAAGTTTATTTGGTTCACCTTTTTAGGCAAAATGGTAAATAAAATAAAATATAGAGTCTAGACTTTAGGCTAGACTAGTCTGATGTTTTAATTCCAGACTAAAAGCTTTTTTCATGATTCTCTGAAAAAAGCCATGCTCATCAAAGCATCTTGTCTGTGGTTGAGTAACAACCATTCAACAATGATAATTCTAAGTGGCATGTACCACTAATGAAAAAAGGAGTTTTTTTATTAGGCATTCAGACTTTGTGTGTCTGTGTGTGTGATGATCTGTCAGGTATGCATGGGGTATGAGGGGTGTCGCAAGCAGGATAGTGTCTGGGACTTGGGTCTGCGCCCAGACTTGCACCTTCAGGGCACCTCTGGATCCTGTGACACATATGACGCATGTGAACCACACACACACACACCTATACAATTTCTCTCACTACACACACAGTGGGCCTAATGTTTCACCCCAAAGGCTAAGACACTGGTCTTTTTTTAATTTCACTTTGTCACTTTATGATTATCACTCTCAAGTCTGCAAAGAGCAGTAGTGTTGCTGATCAATTTAGATAAAAGTTTTTTTTTAAGGTGTATAACTGCTGACATTGTGGTCAAATTTCATGTTGCCTGACTGCTGTAGAAACGGCTGCATTCAAATGTATTGTGCCATGGAAATGCTCTTTTATATTTTGTTTGTTTATTCTGTGGGCAATAAATTATAACTCGGAATGCTGTTTCTCTTCATGCTGTCTTCCTGAGTCAGGCATCTGGAATGAATCTATACAGTGTCATTATGCATGGGTACACTATGTGTGTGCTTCTTATGCTCATTGTTTTCATTCCTGCCTCTGTCTGTTCTTTCTTTCTTTCTTTTCTTGCTGAGTCCCCCAGTCTTCCCACACGGTGCAGACATGGGCAGGACAGTGAGATTGTGGTGAGACATGAGAGGGAAGGAGGGGAGGAGGAGGCGGGCCAACTGTTGCACGGAAATAGCTTTGCCTCGGTCTTATGCTAATAATGCAATGCCCACCTCGTGACCTCACACCTCAGCCTGACACACACACACACACACACACACACCCACACCACTACTGCTGGCATACGCAACTGGTATTCACCAGCCCCTCTTCCAATTCTGCACTAGTGATCTGGCATGCATGACAGGCACACCCCCAGCCAAGGTCACTGAGCCCCATCGGAGGAGCCCATGTAATCGACCAATCGTACCAATGCGCACCACAAAAATATACCATATATTCTGCTCAGGTGTTATTGAGTAGTAATAACAACAATATTGTGATAACAGTTGTTTGATTTATATGGAACTTTTCAAGGCAGCCAGGGAGGACACTTTTTGTCTCAAGAAAGGCCTGAGCCTTTTGATATTCTGGTAATGATCATTAAACCCTCTATAGTGATACACAAACAAGCAGCAATGTTAATGTACTTATGTGCTGCAGTACTGTGATCAGTTCTTTTGATCAATGTGTCAACCCATGAGCTCCATTTTGTACAACCTCACTGTTTGACGGCCTTCTTAGGAAGGGGCAGTGACAGGAACGAAAACACATAGCCTACTGTAGCCTCACTATGAGAGATGTAAAAGTCCAGCTTCAGAAAGCAAACATCCTACTACACATTTGTTCCAAAATTTGTTCATTTGTTCGTTCACTAGACCAGCTGTTAGCAGTTTTCAGGTGAGAGTTTGATCCTCTTCATAGAGCTACATGTGCCGTCAGACACACACAAACATGCATACATACACACACCATACACACTACTGTTTATGAAATGGCAAACTGCTGTAGTACACAATGCATACAACCTGGGATGTAAAGATTCCCAGATCTTTTCGTTGTTCCATACTTTGTGTGCCACCATTTCAAGCTACTGTGTGAACAATGAACAATGACAACAAAAAGACAACATTCCTTATCTCGATAGAAAATCTCTTTCCTCCTGCCCCAGCACTATAGAACAGAATGGTATATTGGTAACAGTGAGTGAGTTAGTGCTGTCTTGATTGACATCAGGTCACACCTCCCCATTTGGACTCTTAACACGCCTACCTGAGAAACAGTAGGAGGCCTGGAGCAATACCTGTGCTCTATTTTTTGCTTGTTTTCCAACTAACATAATGCTGCATTGCCCACTGCATGTCAAGTTGTAGGTTAACTAGGATGTGCCATTGCTAGACATATTTTTCCCATACAGACACAATGGGTGTGCATTTCAATACAGTGTCCATTTTACAACAAAGCTCTTGCTTTTCTGAATGTCAAAATATTTACATTAGCCTTACAATAGTAGAAATGTCGTAAAATGAATAAAATCTGTCACAATGGCACCCAAACCGGGCATCGCGTTGATTTTATGTGCAGTAAATTGAGCTACATGCAATTTCCTGACACAGACTGTTAATGCAACACACACACACGACAAACATTAGGAGACCTTGTGAAATATTTCCTCTTTACTCTGTGGTGTGACTGTTCTGAGTTGGACTCAATCTACAGCCCCTTTCAAACACAAATATCTTTTTGTTTATTACCCGGATGTTGTGTGTCGCCTGTTCCTTTCTCACTGACAGACACAGGCAATTGACCTGCCTCAAACAATCACTAAGCTTAGTGCGCTGGCTGGCTTTTTCCTCTTTTCTGAGGTGAGATTGACAAACACAGGTCAAAATGCCTTTGATGGTAGTTTCATGATTTCATTTTCAGATGTAAAATCCACCTCAATTGAATCAGGAGTTAAAGCTCATGTTTGATTTGGTTACTTATCAAACTAATTCAAAGTGCAGATGGAGCTGGTAGCTAAACTGAGTTGCAGATCTGTATGCTGTTTTCCCAAGCTTGGGTTTCATTCCATACCTCCACAGTATCCTTCCACAGTCAGTTTAGCAGACACTCTGGGGAGTTGGAATCTGCCCTCCCACCTCTGGCACGTGTCCTTCAGCAGCTCGTGTGAATGGAGGAGCATGCACTGCATACGTGCAAAAAACTTCACACACAATGTCTCACACATAAGTGAATTCACAGGGTAAATTCTCAGGGCAAATGCTCGGGCTCTCGTGCAGAGAGCTGTTTAGTAGTTGAAAAAACTCTACTAATAGACATTCTACTAACTTTCGGCACAAACTGTTTTCTGACCAGAATTCAGAATTCTGGTTCTCGTGCTTGAGAACCCCTGTGCCACCTCCTACACCCTCCAAAAATAATAACCACACCCACCTGTCAAACAGTAGGAACCTTGAAGACCTCCATTCCACTTGGGTGGGCCTGCTGCATAGTACCGTATTCACAGGATAGTCACCCCCTGCCCCTCTCCCTTACTCAGAGAGCATCTGAAGTTTTACATTAACCCCTGAACCCACCCACTTCTAGCATATGCATCAGGGGGCTTTTCCAAGTTAGGCACACCCTGCAATGTTTTTAGGGTAATTCACTTTGACAAATAATTGGCTTATTACAGGATCATTACTGTCTTATTCTTGTCCATGGCGTGTTACTTATTTATTTTTAATTCTGCCACCTATAAAGGTGGTAAAAATACCACAGGCCTGCCTGGTACTGCTTTAAAAAGGATTGGCCACTAACCACTTGGACACCTACAACATCCCATTGGTGTGACTGATGTGAATCAGGAAAATACACATAGAAACTTGCTAAACTGTGTGTAGTTTGTAGTTTCATCTGATGTGCCGCTCATAACCAAACATCTCTATGGTTTGATCCCCCGGTTTAATTTCACGTGTATAGGCATATATCTGTCTCTTAACCAACACCAAAATGATGCCAGCAGCCTGAGGTACCCACCCCCTTGTCTCAAGAAGTGTGCCATGCACGGTGACTGATTAACCTGCAGTTATTGACAGAGGGGCTTTTTGTCAGCTGACGTCATTGGGGATAAGAGGGTGTTTCTGGTCAGTGTTGTTGACATATTGATAAAGCATGAGGGGGAGTGTACAGCCTCTTATCCATTCATGGTTGAGCTTCCTCCTCAAAACCCAAATTCTCATCATGCCAATACGGTGACAGGCTCATATATATCGATGTGAACAATGATAAAACTAGGGCATCCTCTTGCCCTCAATGTTTGATACAGTAGGCCTAGACTGCTCAAATGACTGCTCAGTAGTTTAGATTATTATTTTTGTTATCATTTTAAATTTTTGTGTGGCTTTGAAATTCTTTATCTTTGATGATTCCTCTTTATGAAATAATAATATACTATACTTAACCTTACTATATGCTTTCTAAAATATTCTATGGTTAAAATAAGGGGTCAGGCAGCGCAGCTTCATAGATATGGCACCCTCTTCTTTAGTCAAGTAAGATTAGTGTTAATCCAGCAAATTAAAGCTTCCTCCTACATATCTCTATAGTTGGTTACAGCCTCCTTAGCCATTAGGCTACATTAGTTTTTTTTTTTTTTTACTGCTGAATACCACGCAAGGACCAGACTGAATTTGTAGGTCTATAGTAGCTACTGTTTGGTCTTTTGGTTTAGCTTATGGGTGGGTGAGGGGGTCACGGTGAAAACATGTGCGACCGTAGAAGAAGGCTGCAAACAGCGATGAAATTTCTTATGACGTAGGGTGGGAGTGGTAACGGTGGGGGAGCCGCACCTCCGGAGGTCCGCCAATGGGAGCGAATGCCGGCTTGTGTTGAAGCCAGATGGCAGCTGATATATAACGTGTGTCTGAGGCTGATGCAATAGAGAAAGACGATATCATATGGTCGCAGACTGAGAAAGAGCCAGCATCTCATCTGACGCGCAGTGTTCAGCCAACTTCAAGGCTATCAATATACATACAATTTATTGGTGAGTGGTTATATTATTATTATTATTATTATTATTATTATTATTATCATCATCATCAATAATAATAAGCCTCCTTGGTCTGTGAGCGAGTTCCCGTATTCTAAAAGTTTATCTGAGATTATGTCAACAATAACGAATGTTTCTAGTAATTGTGTGAAGTGTAGTAATTCTGGTCAAAGTAGTCAAAGGTGAATTCTGCATAGAATTAATCCACTTTATACACGACATCGACCGTAGACCGTTATATGTACCGTGTGAAGAGTGATCTGTGAGGTGTGGTGTGAGTTATGGAAGATTTCAGTTATAGCTCGGAAAGAAGCCAGACTGGGTGCGTCGAGCGTGGGTATAGAAAAGGGCTGAGCATCCATATAACACGAGTAGGCCTATGCGTCTCTTGGCGGACAAGTTTATCCATTCCGTGTCACCGAGCAGTATGCTGTCGTGGCGACGGCAGATTCGAACAATGACCCCTTCAGCCGAGAGTGATGTGTTGCGCTCTAAACACGATTCTCTCAACCCAGTTACTCTAAACCAAAATAAAGTGAGCTCCCGCCATAGTTATG
The DNA here is from genome assembly GCA_017657215.1 of Limnothrissa miodon. NCBI lineage: Eukaryota > Metazoa > Chordata > Actinopteri > Clupeiformes > Clupeidae > Limnothrissa > Limnothrissa miodon. Next base: position 8,236 of record JAGFZM010002920.1, read on the forward strand.
CAACAGGCTTTCGCGAGGTAATGTCTGATGCGTTTGAATGACTTGGTTAAGTTGCGCAAAAAAGGAATTCTGTAGATTTGCCTGAAATTTTGATCTGATGCGTCACAATCGGCAAGTGACACTAGCTACGAAAGTATCTGCGCGTGGCACAGTTTTTCGTCTTTACATCTCGAACGCAAAAAGAGGCCTTTATGACTACTCCGTGATCTAAAAAGACTAAAGAATGAATACCTAGGCCCACGCTACAACTCCAACGCCCCTTTTGTAATCCTTCCAAACCTTGACAAAAGCAGCCTCTACTTGGCACTGTTTTCATTTGCTCAAGCGTCAACCCTTAATAGTGTCCTCATTGGTTGGGGCTGAAGGCAGGCCAGTATAAATGTTCTCAAATTACGTATTTCGTTCTTTTTCAAGCATGCGCCCCAGTGAACGGTGAGTCAACTGAAGAAAACTCAGATTTTATGCATGTGTCCTTACTTTAGACCAATTGTGCGCTAACAGCATGCAAGTCACAAGTTTAGACTATTTTGACTTGTAGACTATTAACATTGTACATTCTACTCCAAAGTTTCTACGAATGGTTGGGCGAACCACGAGTTTGTTTACATATCGAACATTATACAATATTCCCCATTTAACCTACTGTAATTACTATGACAGTACTATGAATACAAAACTTTCTTGGCGTTTTTATAGATTTTCTTTTTTAAAGAAAAATTCCCACACTGCTCAAAGAAGTTACGAAGTTGATTGGCAGATAAACTGAGGGTGACGATCCAGTTCACATGCAAATTGTGCTCACCCTCTTAGGCGTCTGCGGTTCTTTTCATTACTTTGTTGATATTCTTTTGGTCTTTGGTGCCTCAATACTTGACAAGAGTTCTTTCTTCGTCTTTGTTTTAAGTGTTGCTTTTTAGAGGTTGCCATGTAAAAGTTTGGTTTCCACCTTTGCATCTTTTCAGGTAACTGAAAATGCCAGTTGTCAGAGTCCTGAGCAAAGTTGCCAAACAGGCCCTCCTTGCCCCCAGCTGTGGATGCCAGCCCATTACTGTGGCCGTGCGCAACATCAGCTTCTCGCCACGCCAGGTCACCTCAGGATCCGATGCCAGCTTCCACTCCGTCTCCTTCTCAGAGACAGACCACCCCAAAGTCCTCATCACAGGTATAGGAAGGACACATGGTTCCTGCAATACATTGCTATCAATGTCAATGTCAACTGATATTAATTATGCAGTTATGCACCGCGTTTACTATGAAACATGAAATTTCACTTCCTCTTGCATGACATGTTATGCAATCTCAAACTATTTACATGTAAAACACTTTTGATGTAACACCCTGTGTAATAAATCCAGTTTATAATGTAAAACTGTGACAAAGTAAATATTCTGGAAACATCACACTTGCTTTCTTGTCTCCTTAGGTGGCTTGGGACAGCTTGGTGTGGGAATTGCCCAAATGCTGAGGTAAGAACATAGCCAGTGACCATTGCAACATAAAGATAGTGCCAGGATCTGGCTATTTGTATTGGTGAATAGTTAACAGAAAATCTTCTGTGATTCATCATTTGAATTATGTTACAATACCTCCAGACAGTGTTAAACCCCTGTCCCCTATCCAATGATGAGATGTATCCTTGTTTCACAGGAAGAGATTCGGGAAGAACAATGTCATTCTGTCAGACATTAGAAAACCACCAAGCAACGTTTTTCACAGTGGTGAGTAGTTCCCCAAGCATGTACATTCTTTAAGGAACTCTTACTCTTGCTTCCTTTGGGAAACCTCTAGGCCTCCATTTTATTCAGCCATATTCAAACCATTCATCTGGTATGACTGTAACAACCAGGGGCAGCATTGTTTGACATGTTTGCACTGGTTGGTGAGAAACCAAAAACACAATTCAAATTCAAGTAGAGTGTTTTTCATAGAGAGTGTGTGTGTTCGTGTGTGTGTGTGTTTCCATGGGCTCTTAAAATTACCATGACATTTAATACAAAGAGGTTAGTTCCTGCTCATACATGTCCCCAGATTATGTCTTGACTTAATTCAGCAAATGTACATAGCAAGTTATACTTTTACATTGATTTACATGATATAAGTCAGAGTCTTATAAGGTATACATGGGTAAATGCTTTTTATTTTATTAGGCTGTGCTAAAAATATATAGTAAAGTTGTCATACCACAGTTGTTCTAGAATTGTCGAGACAGATTACTGGATTAGATTGGCTGCGTGGACACTGAATAGACTGATTGGATGTGAAGCAAAGACAGGATCAGCCAGTCAGCATGTTAGGAAATGAAGGCCCCCTACAGCAAACTGTAATTACAACACTAGATGAACTGCCCCTGACCTGTCAATATTCACTCCTGAGCTGACCTCTGACAATAAAGATGTTTTGTGTGTAGGTTAGTAAAATCAGATGCTGGTAGAGCACCATAATGTTTCATCCTTAAGCAAGCCTGTTTCATCCGGTCTGACTTGTTAATTTCATGGTCGTGCTAGAGACTGGGAACACCCCCCCCCACCCCACCCCCCACGCAGTTTTTACTACACCTCAGCTGACTCTAGCAACATGCAACATACCACCTGCACAATAAAACCCTTAGGAAATGCACGTCAATGTAATTTAATGTTGAGGATAAAATAAAGAGAGGTGTTGGAGCCTGGGTAAAGTGATACTCCAGAATCATGATTTTGAGAAAATAATAATTTGACATTAAAGGGATTATCCGAAGTGAATCAACCCGTAGCTCTGTTGACTGAGGCTGTTGAATGGTGTCTATAGGCATCAGAATGACAGCAGTAGGTACAACGTAGACCGAATTCACGAACTGGCCGCTAACGCTAAGCATATTGGGCATATGAAAACGAAACGGACATGCCCTAATCTGTTAGCGCTGGCTGCCGTTTCGTTACTCGGTCTACCGTGCATGAAAATCTGTCAGTCTTATACCTATCGATAGCACATAGCTATGTGAATCAACAGAGCTACGTGTTGTTTCACTCCGGATAATTCCTTTAAGCTTCCTTCACAAATCATGCTTAGCGGAGAAATATGTTTTTAAAATTCACTTTTTCATACATTTTAGGATGATTTGTATCACAGGCTGTACACAGAACCTTAAGAAAAAATGTAAGAAAATTGTTAAGATAGTCGCAAAGGTGGCCAGTTGTTATCTCACACACAAATGTCAGATTTAATTTGAGATTATTTCACTGGTGGTGGAATGATCCAGTTTAGCAAGTGCACTCATGTGTGTGTGTGTGTGTTTTTTTTTCAGGGCCCTTCATCTATGCAGACATCTTGGATTACAAGAACCTGCGGGAGATCGTGGTGAACAACCGCATCACCTGGCTTGTGCACTACAGCGCCCTCCTCAGTGCTGTCGGAGAGGCCAACGTCCCACTGGCACGTGCCGTCAACATCACTGGTAAGTCCAGGGCCCACACAAGGGGGCAGCCAGGCAGCTTAGACTGGAGATTCCAAATTGTACAGCATAGGGAACCATCTTTAGCAAATGCAATACTGGAACCTATGTGTTAAGGCTGATTTCCACTTCTTACAAATAAATGTAAATACCCTGCCAGCTCATTTGAGATTAAATAATATTTTACAGTACTGTGACGTCTTATCTGCTGCTAAACATTCCTCAAATGCACTTACCCTCATTGGATTCAGCAGAAATGGAAAGCAACCACAATGTAAATTTTCTAACATGTACAGGAATGTTGCATAAATGCTAGAAGTTTAGCTCCCTTTTAACCTCAATTCTTTGTTTGTTCTGGCAGGCCTTCACAACATCCTGGACATTGCAGCAGAGCATGGCCTCCGGCTCTTTGTGCCCAGCACCATTGGTGCTTTCGGACCCACCTCACCCCGGAACCCGACCCCTGACCTTTGCATACAGCGCCCCCGTACCATCTATGGTGTCTCCAAGGTCCATGCCGAGCTGATGGGAGAGGTGAGCCACATACACATACATACACACATACACACGCACAGAACAGTCTAGTACATCACGTTATGCCAAGACCTCGCCTGAGTTTGGAATGTGACCTTAATGTCTGAGTTGCCCTAACCTCTTCTCTGGCTCTCTCTTAATCTCTCTGTCCCTGTGTGTATCTGTGTGTACATTATTAGTGGCTAATAGCTTTTGTTTATGATTTTGGATCAGATATCTTTTTTTCCTTTCTCCCTTTTTCTGTATGTATGTGTGTAGGCGGGTGTTGTCTATTAGTAGTCACTAGTCGCTTTTGCTTATGGTTTTGGATCTGAACACAAACCACCTCCATACATTCATAAGCCACTGCTTCACCAAATGACTTGGATGACTTGGATTGGGTAGATAAGTTTAATGAAACACCCCTCTTTAAATGCCTCTCATCCCTTCAAACCCACAGTACTACCACCACCGCTATGGCCTGGACTTCCGTTGCCTGCGATACCCTGGAATCATCTCGGCAGACTCTCAGCCCGGGGGTGGCACCACAGGTGAGGGAGAACCTGGCCCTGGGCCATGAGAACACTACCTTGAATGCCCAAAATGGCTTTGGGATCTTTCCTCTCCCAATGTGCCTTGTTGTAAAGGGGGCGGAAGAGGGGGCATGGTTTTGGGGGGTGGGGGGGCTGTGGGGCTGTGTAACTGAGAGCTGCTGGCATTCTTGGTCTGTCCCTTCTGCAGCTAAATTAAGCTCACCCCTGAAAACAGATGACGTATGTGATTGGTGCACTTGAGTGGTCCACCAATGACCAGCCTTAACTCTGTGCATTCCCAGATAATGGTTTAGTGGGAGTTTTTTTTAAGGTAGTGAACCTTTTAGTGAACTGGTGAGTTGTGACAATAATCTAGAACATCTGAACACTCTCAGTTGAGCAATTTGTTATAAAAATCATGAGTGCATCGTTTCTTTATCCTTAAGGCTGTTCTGCATTCACAAAATTCCCTTTTCCCATGAATAGAAGTATCTGATTAAACTGAAGACTAGTAAAAACTAGTAATAATGCTAATATTCCTTGTCATTCTTCTTTTCCAGACTATGCTGTTCAGATCTTCCATGATGCCATCAAGACTGGGAAGTTTGAGTGCAACTTGAAGCCTGACACACGGCTGCCCATGATGTACATCGATGACTGCCTGCGTGCCACCCTGGAGATCATGGAGGCTCCCGCGGACCTGCTTAGCATGCGCACATACAACATCAATGCTATGAGCTTCACTCCAGACGAACTGGCCCAGGAGGTTCAGAAACAGCTGCCCGACCTGCAGGTCGACTACAACATTGACCACGTCCGACAGGCCATAGGTATGCACACCGAGAAATCATGGTATCCATTAAAATTTTATTCAGAATATCAAAAAAATGTCAAAATGTTTTAGATTTGACCAAAGATTCGAATGTAGCTCACATTATTTTATATAATGCAGTATTGCAATATTGCATTATGATTTAGATAAAACTAATATTAAACATCAGTTTAATTACTATTTAATAGTATAATAATATTTAATTTCTAAATACCATTTGAGTTTTTTTCGCTGTTTAACTGTCAACAGTTAGCTATTATGGAGCTACTGTAGACAGTGGTGGCCTAAATCCAACTGATATCTTTATTATATCTGTTCCCACTAGCTGACAGCTGGCCAATGAACTTTGATGACAGCAACGCTCGCAAGGACTGGGGCTGGAAGCATGACTACGACCTGCCAGAGCTTTGCCAGACTATGCTCAACTTCATTGGCGGAGAAAGCCGTGTGGCTCAGGCTAACTGAGCCGTCTCCAAATGAAGTCACAACGTGTACATAGTGTATAAAAAAACTGTTGGCTTTGGAGAAGAGAGAACTTTGTGGTCTGTAAATAGTCTGTGCTCCAGTTTCTCTCGTTCTCTCTCTCACTCTTTTTCTTTGTCCTTCTCTATTGCTTAGAAAAGCCATATTGTCTTATAGCAGTGCCAGGTGCAGTACTAGCAGAGAGTTCCTTTCTTTGTTTTCTGTCACCCTGTCATTGGGCACAGAATACCTCATTCCCCCACACACCAACCCCCAACCCTCCCCTGTTTAGAGAAGGCTGCAAGTATGTCACTACTTCCTGTTTGGAGATCTGAGGAAGAGACAAATACGAGGAAGTGAGTGTGTATGTGTGTGTGTCTGTGTGCGTGCACGTGTGTGTTTGTTTTGGGGTACCTTATACACAATAAGAATGTATTTAGGTCATGACGTATAGATTCCATTCAGGGATCCAGTGAGCCAAAAAACAACAAATAAATATGATTGTTACATATACGGAAATCCCCACCCTGTCGAAGGTATACTATTTCAAAGGCTCTCTTATTACTGTCCTTTTGATGATTTTTGTAAGTGTTAGGAAGACTTTTGTATAGATACACTTTTGCCTATGACACGGGTCTGGTTAATTATGACATACAACACTTCTCTGAAGAGGTCAAAGAAAATAATGAAGGATGGAAGAACACGCTGACAATGAACACGTGCACACATCTCTTTACTGGATAAGAAGTTACATAGCTACGTCTGTGGACGTGAACTAGCATTCACTTCTGGTGATGGAAATGTTTCTGAGCTGCTCTCGCTGTAATTTAATGTCTGCTGGTCTTTGTTATTCTGCATCTATTTATTTGGTCTGTATGACGTATAGCCTAATTTATGGTCATCCAACTCCATCTGTCTGAATATCAAACAAATTGTTCCCATGATCTATTGTGGGGTAATGTTATCTCCACAAATAATATTGCCTCATTGGGTATTTTAACTCTTTCAATCAAGAGCTGATTTAAAATGGGTTAAAAAAAAAAGTATTTTTATTTTTTTAAGTTCCTTTTGTTAAATTATTTCTATTCTGTGCATTGGACATGTTCTTGTATTTTGCTCTGACAAATCTGCTTTCTCATTAAAGCCTTTTTTCCAAGTATTTTCAGTTGAAATGTCTTCTTTGTTCTGTTGAAATGTCTTTGTTATCATCTTTTACATCTTTTTATTTCCCACCCAATAAGTCAAAAAAAAAAAAACTAAAAACTGAAATGGGCTCTGACCTTACATTGTAGGTTTCGATGAGAAGAGAATGTATACTCATGCAGATAATACAACAAAATAATGAAATAAAAAAAATGTTTGTTATGTGACAAAATGCTATTATTGCAAATAATTTTGAAATTAACAGGTCAGCTCTTGTTCATGTCTCACTGGATTTCAGCCAACAGCTTGACAAGGACAAGGATTTTCATCCTTATTTGTTCAAAAGAAAAATGTATGTAATTCGCTCTCCTTTTAGTCTAGGTTATAGGTCTATAAGAATTATACTTCTCTGCCATACACCAAAGCAAGATAGGGCAAGTCAAGCACATAGAGACTAGAGAAAACATAGTCACAGAATACAGACTTAAAACCTCTCCTATCATGAGTAGTGATATGAAAGTCATTTTTGGCAATGATTTGTGGTGTCCATTTTTGAAGAATAATATTACATAACAGTACAGTAAATATAGTCTAGACTCTTCTTCAAATTTGTCTGTTGGTTCAGTCCATTGGAGCCAAGATTAATCCAAACCATGCACAGACAACCTTCCTGGTTCAGACAATTTATTATATAAGGTTTGTAAGGTTTCACTGTCAGACTAAATGTAGCCTGGTAGGTCTTGTGATACAAGACTGATGGTGGGTGACCAAAGGATCTTAAACTCATGAGTAAACAAGAACATGACTACCTCCGCTACACCCCCCTTTCTTGCTCGCTGCCAGGAAGAGAAAAGAGTGTTCTTGGCACAGTGCTGCAAAAGAAATGCAAACATGAGCCGTCACAGACCGAGCAGCCCCCTCCGGCGTATCGCTACGGGAGACAGTCGAGAGGTCAAACCGAGCGAGCTGGCTGAGAGCGGTCGTGCAACTGGAGAAGTGGCACAGGTAATCTGAGATTGATCGGAGTCAGCCCGAACACAGTACAGGGACAGCTTTTACTAAAGTAAAGGCTGCAGCCCTGCCAACCAATCACACCAACATACAACTTTATGTAACGGTGGCGCAAGTCAGGACAGGTGAGCGCTGTATTCCAACAGAGGACAGACATGGAGTACATGTCACTCCTCACTGTTTTAATCACAGTTACAAAAAAACAAAGGTGAAGATTTAGTGAGGAACATGAGACACAAAACCCTTTGTTTAATAACAAAGGCTAAAACAGACAGGCAGAAAACACAGAGAGAGAGAGAGAGAGAGAGAGAGAGAGAGAGAGATATTATTTAATGTTTTTGACTTCAGGATAACCTTGAAATGTTTGGTCAGGTGAAATCTGTCACAGTGTGGGAGAAAACATATCATGTGAAGATAGCAATGTTCAGCCATTGTGTAACGTATGATTATACAATATGTGCAATGAAACGTAAAAAAAAAAGATGAAAGATAAACAGATGAACAATTATAAACAGAAAAGAGACTGTGTGAGATACTGAAAGAAGAGACAAGATACAGAATAGAGAGTAAGAAGAGAGTAAGTTTATTTTGCACACCAAAACAGAGCAAAGAAGGTTGATTAACTAATTAATATAGAGCATAAAGCTTTCCTGACCAGGAATTCACAGCCTCTGAATTCAGCACTTTCTGTCCCCTCTCTTCTCTCCTATCTCCATCAGATATGACTTCATTTTCTGTGCTATTTGAGGAAGGCTCGAAGGCTCTTCTGAGAAATGCTGGGAGTGTGTGTGTGTGTATGTGTGTGCATGTGTATGTGTACATGTATGTGTACATGCTTGATAGAGAGATAGGAAGAGGCCTACAACTAGGCAGTCAAAATAAACCACCCTCCACCTCCTACCAGCATGTACTGTAAGACTACACGTTCCCCCGCTCTCTTTCTCTGTTTCTCTCTCTCTCTCTCTTCCCCACTCAGGCGGGGTACAAGCAGCATGGACGAGCACTCGTTTCAATGTTGTGCTTCCTGGTGGGATGGACAGTGTTATGCAATGGATCTCACTTGCACATGCACTTCCACCCCCCCCACACACGCACACGCACACATACATAAATACATATGCTACATACACACCCTTTCTGTGACGTACGTCTTGCTCCGCTCTTTTAGCCAATAGAATGAGTGGCTACAGAATGTTGTTATTCCTTCTGCTCCTCCCTCCCTTCCTCTCAGTGTTCCGGCCTGTCGAGGACCTTCTTCTATAGGCTATAGGACATGCCAAGACGCTCTGCTCTGCAGCTGTTGTTCATATGGTAACGAGTTGCCATGACAACCCGGAGGCACAGGATCACACCCCCACCCCCACCACCCACACACACTCATTCATATGCACACACACACACTCACTGACCTAGCTGTTAGTAAAGGATGGTTCCTTATGGTTCCTAGCCTAGTTCCTAGAATCATCCTGCTTTCAGGCACATTTCCCTTCTTTTCTCAACCACGTAAATGAGGTCCCCACTAGTTTGAACATTTATTTTGGCTTGAAAATCACTTTGACTCATGCACCCTATGGGGCCTGCATGTCATGCAATTTGGGTCAATCAACATAACTCTTTTTCCTCTCTAACATAGCAGGGACATATAGGAATTCAATAAGGAAGGCAGCAATCAATTCACAAAGGGGCCTTGGTATTGTCACTGGTTACGGCTTTCCATTACTGTTAAGCGATATATCACTCAAGTCTTGACCTCATTAACCCCTACTGTAATGGAACACTAGGCTCCAGTCTAATTCACAATTTCATACAGAGTTTGGTCACTCATGACCAAACCAAGGCCATTAAATATATAGAAAAAATGTGTAATTCTCAACCAGCTTGAATTCCACCAAGACTGAGCTTGCACATATTGTATAGCAAAACCCAATCTGCTAAAACTCAATGAATAATCTGGGCAAAGTCTGCAAATGAAAAAAAATGAAAACAAATAAAATAGCCTGATTGATTCTGTGTATTTAAATTGTTAATGTTTTCAAAATAAGTGTCACTTTAAACCATCTAATTCATGTGTCTACCTTAATGTTTGTATTACATTTCTTAAATTTGTATTGGATTTCCGAGGAAACATCCGACAGTCCAACTGAAAACCAGTACCTGTTTTGTACTGTTCCAAATTTTTAAGTTCATCCTCACAAGTATATTCTGTTGCTGAGATGAAAGGCAGTCAGCAAGTCAGAACGGCACCATTCTTCTTCTATTCTGTGTCTTCTGTGTTGATGCTGTTGGGCAATGCTCCAAAAATAATTCGACTTTCGTAATGGGGATTTTACTACTTCTCCTTTGGGCGCTTTTGAAACCTGGCCCTGCTTTGGATTCTTCAGCACAATAACACACAGGAATGAGCTTGACGGCCTCACCTATTGTAAGGCATGAGACAGACCTTCCTCTAATCGTTCAGCCCAAAGGATAGGGGCAAGGGCATGAGGGTGCTCAGGCAGAGGGAAGTAATGCAATTTGCCTTGCCCCATTTCTCAGGATAAGCTCTGTGGATACTGGATAGTGCCACTGTTAATTTCAATGATTATGTAATCTTTTGTGTCATTATATGCTGACACTTTAGACATTTGGTGAACTCCTTTGACTGAACAGGGCCTAACTAAGAATGAGGAAAAGAAAACAAAGGGACAAAGAGAGTCTGAAAGAAAGAAAGAAAGAAAGAAAGTGGGCTTATGTGGTATACTGAATTTCAATACTGTAAAAACATGAATTACTGTATCATAAACACACACACATACAAGTTTGCGCAGACACAAACTCACACGTCTGCATTTTCACCAAGCCAAACCACAGGAATCTCTTACTAAGATATAATCGTTCTCAATATAATAGTGCTAATACTGATACTATCTGACTTCTCATGCTTGTTGTAACTAACTACACTGTCAATGGCATATACATGTGTGCGAAACATATTTTCACAGGGCCATAATGGTCTACCATATCGATAGAGGACATTTACTGAAAAGATGCAAGGCACAGCAGAACAGCTGCAGCATTCTTCAAAATGTCTATCAGAGGTTTTAGGACACATGATAAGTGCAGCGTTACACAAACAGTGCAGTGCCACCAGGGCCAACTTTAACACACTATCTGGATGCAAGACAAATATTTTGTCACCTATCGGCACACACAAGTGAGCCGACACCGCCTATTCCCTATATCTGATTGTGTAATAGACCAACCGTGCAAACCCAGACGCACACAGCGTTCAAGGTTGAAGTTGGTCACACCACTGTGGGACTATTATTTCTGAACAAGGACAAAGACTGTATTGTAAGAAATGAAATCACCTATGCTTGCGGTGATATTAAATATCTCATGTTGCCGCTCGCTGAATAGTTTTTATGGCAAAGCTTATAGGCATATTATTACCCATTATTGTTATTATTATTATTGTTATGATTAAAAATCATACAGTTTTAAGAGGGACACATAAGAAGTAGCTTGATCTGCTTGTCAAAAGACAATGAATTTAGGTAAAACTTCCATGTCTGGCCTAGGTTTGTATATAATAGGTGATTGTATATAATAGGTTTGATTAAAGTTTTCCTCACAGCAAACAACTTTTCTGTATAACTAAAATTGATATCCTAGAAACCTTTGGTTAGGCTTATGTAGACTTAAAGGATAACACCAGTTAGATTATAAGGCGTGTTCAAACAAAAGACTAAAGACAAACAAAAGACTAAAGACAGTCTTAAATAATGTATTTTTGGGTTCTATCACAGAAAATAATGTTGGGCCTACTAAACATTCTTTACAAAATTATTGTTTTCTGATGTCCTCTTCCACTGCGAGGCCCTTAGAATCATCCTAACACCGCACACCCCTCTGCCAGCTTTTCCTGTTCTATGTCAAAATAGCAAGCACCTGTTCCCCATCATCCCAACAAACGTGGACTGCATTTAAAAAAAAATGCTCACTGAATCCACACTGAATCTCTTTCTCACATCAACTTTGTTCACGCCTCACTAGTGAGGCCTGGCCTAAGCTTTACACCAACTGCCCTTACTTTACTTTGAGCATAATCAAGTTTGTTTCTAAGACACCATTTACATTAGGCTACCGATGTCATCCCTTCTGAATCAATTAAGGCAACACATCACTGTCCTTTCTACCTATGCTTACTTAGGTTTGGCATTGAATCACACATACACTGACTGCATTCATGAACGGCACTCTTCCGCCCCCCTGTGTTGGAAAGATGACAAATCAGACCTGTCAAAAACTCGACTACAGGCGATAATACCCATTGCATATTGAAATTCAATAAATATATCAGAGCTAATACAATAATTATCCCCGTCAAGTATACGTACAGAAGGTCTACGTACTTTTGAGTCTTCAGTGGCATTTCTATACAGGCAAAACAGGGGCACCTGCGTTGTTCTCCTCATGTGCCATAGGACCTCAAGATGGCCATGCTTGCAGAACGTGAGTTTTGCTACTGTACCACTATTAGATGGAAAAAAGAGAAGTGTACTTTCATATGTACTGTGTGTAATTAGTATGTAGTTGTTATTTTGAGAAATGGCATTTTTCTAATAAACGTACGTTAGTGGCAATGATGATGTTCTCCGGTCGGCTGTTAAGTTAGCTAGGAGGCTAGTTACTTACACCAACGAGTTAACTTACTTAAAGTTACATCAATTAAACGATTTTGTGTATTTGTAGTCTAACCGTCTGTCCGACGCGCAGCATAGCTGATTAATCCATTGTAATTAAAGTAGTCAGTGCTCATTGCAATTAAAGTGGAAAGTGCTCAGTCCTCATACCCGTTTTGAACATAACTTTAGCTTAGCACGGTAGGATGTATTATAAACAACTCAGGTGGTATTAATAACATTAAATACGATTCGATTCTGCCTCAACAAATCAGTTATTGACTTTCATAAGGACGAAATTGCTTGCTTGTCGAAAAAAGCAACCATCTCTGATAAAGACCTTTTGATTTCATATAAGGCTTGACCTTTTCTTGTCAACAGCCCGCAAAAAGCAAAAATGGTCCGTGGATCCTAGGAACAGTGCCTGGAGTAGTGATGACTCCAAATTCGGCCAGAAGATGCTGGAGCGAATGGGCTGGTCCAAAGGGAAGGTGTGTAACTTACCACAGCCTTCTCAGAATGTAAACTGTTGGGCATTTCTAACAACTTGTTAAAGAGCTAATAGGCACACCCGCCCATATATGGGACGCCCTCCCCGCTTTTTTGTTTTTTTGATGGTTATGCTTGTGTCATTCAATGTCAGAAGGAGTAACTTCAAATTAAGCAAACTGACATGAAAGCCCAGGGTCTTGGTTTTCATTTGAAACCAAATTTATGTTTCTAGGTAAAGGGGGTTTTCAAGTTATAAACTTTTGAATGTCAGTAGGCCCTCTTGTTTACAAAAAGTCTCTATGGGAATTTACATAGGGGTCCCAATCAAAACGCATAAACATATTTTTCAAAAATGTATATTCAAAAATCATATTTTTGGTCTTTTTACTTCAAATTTTTTTGTGTAACAGGTTGAGAGATGGAGTTAGGAGTTAGTTAGATTTTTTTATTTGGGGGTATCATATGGATGGTACCTTCATATCTTAGTTAGTTCATAGACATTTGAAATGAGCGGGGAAAAAAACTTAGTTCCAAACTTAGTTCCTTTCCAATGGTATGAGGCACATCCCTGAGTCTAAAACTATGTAGGAACTGTCAAGCTTTCAATTTGGGTATGCCGTTGTTTTGAAAAAAAGGAAAAATAGGGGTGTGCCTTAAGAGGTTAAGTGTTGTCATTATAGTGATTATAAAGATTTTCAAAATATGTGTCACTTTAAAGCTAACAGTTTTTGTGTGTGTTTAAGGGACTGGGGAAAAACCAGCAGGGAGCCACAGAACACATCAAGGTGAAGGTGAAAAACAACACCCATGGTCTTGGTACAAATGCAAGCAATGAGGTAAGGCTCCTTGTAATCTATTACGGTTTATTTAAGTTGCTTCCTCACTATTGTCAAAGATAGTTTTGAACACATCAACCGTCTCTGCTATTTTTTTCTTGTCACTTGCTAACAGTGAGAAATAAATTGACTAACGTCAACGTTGGTACAGTCCTTGTGGGTTACTTAGGCTACATGTGTTGTTTCTATAGGATAATTGGATTGCACATCAGGATGATTTCAACCAGCTTCTGGCAGATCTCAACAACTGTCATGGACAGAACTCTATCCAAGGTACCTAATCATGGTGACACATCACACGTCCACACTATCAGAAAATGAGAACATGAACTTGACATCCATTTCCATGTGTCACACAGATTCGTTGTGTAGGACTAGATGTTGTTATCCCTCAAGAGTACATGCCGCTCCGATGAGACTATGTTGGGTGGTGAAATGAGTGATGGCATCCTTTGGGATGTCAAGTGGGCACCCTCCTTCATATGTGTTTCGCTGATAGGCTCACTACACCTTATGCAGCACTAGATGGTGCTGTTGCACCTTTAAAAATTCATTGAGCTGATCCTCCGTTTGCCTACCTGAACTTTTCTGGTAGTTTCTTGTAAAGCTGTCGAGTGACACACACTGTTTTATTATTGTATTATTTACAGTTATTTCCTTTCCATTTATTTGTGAAGATTATGATTAGAATATCCTAGTATGATGTGTTCTATGTATGGAATATCCTAATATTTTATGTATCCTATAAAGTATTTTATGTGTACATAATCACAATTTGAACTGATGCTTAGTAACAGAATCCCTTTCCATATTGTCTGCGAATCCCAGAGCCTACCCAGGTGGAGAAACGGGAAAACTTCAGCCTGGAGCAGAAGTCAAAGTCGTCCAAAAAAAGGGTTCATTACATGAAGTTCACTAAAGGTTAGTACCTTTTGTGTGCAAATGTGGCCAAACAATGATGGGCCAGTTACAATCCTCTGCAGTCCGTTATGCGGCCCTCAATGAACAAACAAATAAAATAAATAGCCTAAATGTAGCCTGTTGTATTTTTCTAAAATTACAAAGCCAGCGATGCCATCATTATCTTATTGTATATCCATTGAACATCATAGTTCCAATATTAATGTAAAATTTGTCAACAGTATCCTCAAACAGTGTAGCTTTAGACAACTTGCAGGTTTCTGATCAAAAATGCACATTCTCTTTCACTTGAAACTGGCTAAACAACAGAACTTTTTATATTTATATTTTATATTTATATATAACAGCCTAATATTTATTTAGTATGCAGCCCTGTCCTGTTGTAGTGTTTCTTGGCCCCAAGAGTGCTTTTGTATGTCACCTGATTTTGCAAGACTATCAGCCGCCAAGGTGACACAGAACCAGTTTACTTTATAGGGTTCCCATGGTCATGGAAATCCTGGAAAGTGATGGGATTTGAAAATGCAGTTTTCCAGGTCTGGAAAAGTCATGTAATTTTGTAAATTCACAGAAATTTTGGAAAATTCATTGAATTTTAGTTTTTCTTTAGTGCAACTACAATGTCCTGTTAAATTATCATGAGGCTATCATGTCTATAGGCTACAGTAGTCTTTGTTCAGCAAGCTCACTACTTTTCCATGAACTCTAAAGGCATTGTCATAGTTGGTCATAAGGGTATTTTGTTTAATGAAAAGTACAACAAATGCATTAGCAGTATTTTGAATATTTAAAACATATGAAACCATGTCTTAAGGTCAGTGGAAAAGGTTAAAATTTCATATTTAGCCCTGAGAGTATGCTAAGTCCTACACATTGCTTTCACTGAAAAACAGTGGGAATTCTGACTTTTTAGCTATGATGGATATGACACCAATGTTGTCAGATATCTTTTAAAAGAGTCATAGAATGTCAAACCACATTTACCGTTTTATTGTTGAATGTAGGTAGCTTAAGCTATCCAATGGACCATAGCAAAGCTTCAATACCTCCTCCCAGCTCCTTCTACATGTAAATTTAAAGCTAGAAATGGCCGGGCTGAAACAGGTCGATCTGAAACGAGGTGCTTATTGACATTGGCACCACTAAGATACACCTTCTTCTTTTGTATGGGGGGGGTGGATCCGAATCGTTTCGTTCTGACCCTTTTAAATGAGCCTGTATAACAGTGGTCGGCAAATAGCGGCCCACGGGCCATCTGGCCTGCCAGATGAGGTTGATTAAAATAAAAACGTATAATATTTGCTGTCAAAAAAGACAATTCAACAGATTTCATTACACTATCACTTCCTTAATAACCTCTGCGTCAGTAGCCTGTTGTTGTGAGGGGGAAAAAAAAGACCTACATTCGCTAACAACTTTTCTTTTCGTTGCTTTGGACAGTGACTTTTTTGCTTCGCTAGCTAAGAATCTTGAGTGTTTCACACATCCAAACGGAAACAACATCAGGATGTCATGCGAGAATTAGCAACTTGCATAGTCAAATCATTAGCTAGTCAGGTTGCTAAGCCTATCTGTTGAATGACGGATGACAGGAGTCATTTTAAATGAATGTAAGGCCACACCAATACAATTAGTTGGTTGTCAGATTTTTTCAGGAAAAATATGGAGCGAGCACGCAAAATAAAAATAAAACAATCTTCTGAAGGTAAATTAGCGGTAAATTAGCACCATGAGTAGGCTACAACTGCGCAAAGTTCTCATAATTTCAAAGCACTTGTCAAATGTTTTTTTTTCTTCTGTTCAAATATTCTAATAATTGCAAACACTGGCCTAGCAGGATCCCCTTCCACCGGCATGTCTCTTGTCTCTTGCTCTCTCTGAAGTGAAAGGCGCGATTTGATTGGTTTTCGACGTTACGTGAACGCAGCATGCTGTTTCCAGTATTACAGCCATCAGCGACAGTGTTTTTAATGTTTGTGTGAGTTCGAATTCAATTTTATTTTTATTTCATATTGCATTTTTTTCTATCGGCGAATCCGAGAACCAACATATTTTATTGGTGTGGCCTAAATTATTTTTTTAATAAATAGAGTAGCATATAGGCCTATGATATAATAAAGTTTTTTTTTTCAGTAGGAAAGCATGTTGCCTTATGATGGACTGTGATTTAATTGTCAAAAAAAAATTGGCCCGGGTCCAAACTTATTTGCCGACCCCTGCTGTATAAGATGCTCTAGTAGTGCTCCTGGGTCACTTTCAGATGCACAAATTTACATACGCTATTATTGAGCTTCAAAGAACAGTTTCTGATGGTCAAAAAACGTGTTCTATGACTTTAAGAATTCTGCAATAGGCTAGGCCTATTTACATTTATATGTTCAACACAGCACACCGTGAACATCTGGGGAGGTGAAGCACACACTAAAGCTGTATTTATACTTCTGCGTTGCACCGACGCAGACCTTCGCAGACACTACGCAGACACTACGCAGACCTTTGCCGACACTACGCAGACACCTTTCGTGCGCATGAAAGAAATCCTGACTACGCGTCAAAGTGTCGCCGACACAGTATGGTACGGTATGGTACACGGATGATAAGCTGTGCTTTCGAGATGGACTGTGCTTTCGAGATGGGCTGTCACCCCAGTGCCTTTTCATGTGTTGGGCTGCTGATACTACGTGAAATCTTGACCAAATGTCTTTTTTTCATTAATCTTCTTGTTCCGCTTCATCATCTGTATCAGAATCATTTGCTGTTCAATATCGATCAATATCATGCTGTTCATATCGATCAGCCCCAACTCCAAAAGCATTCTCTCTCGCTCGGTTGCCATGGTTCACTCACTGCAGTCTCCACAGACCGCGACCGGAAAGCACACACACAAAGGATCCTTTCTAAACTCGACAACCCCCTAGCGTTGTGGTGGTGAACTGCCACGTGTAGCAATTACGCAGACGCAGAGGTATAAATCGACCATGGAAGTATAAATCAAAAATGTTGGCGACGGTGTCTGCGTCGGCACGACGCAGAAGTATAAATCCAGCTTAACCCAGAGCAGTGAGCTACTCGGATTACTTGGCCTCGTGTTTTTAGTGAACCCACGCTTGGTATGTCATATCCTCTAAAGGTTTCTAGATGCAGTGGGTTCCCCAGTTCAGCTTACCCGTGCCCTGCTTGGTTATGACTCGGGTCAGAGCTATTGCGGTCAGCTTATCTGCTGACCCTGAGACGGGGCTGAGCTCCTTTACCTCCATGTCCTTGGATATCAAGAAGCTAGTCAGCAGACCGTCCACGCTGGGCTGTGTGGTTTAGGTCATTCAGCGCACAAGCATGTAGCTGAATAAACGGGAGTAAAGCCACGGTTTAATCACCTGAGTCATGTACATCACAGAGTCTCAGTTATGTCTACGGGAGTTCCAGACCTCTGGACAGCTCCTCAGCCGTGTTCACAGATACCATCTCTGCATGTTGTTATCATGAAGAAAAACACTTGCCGTTTCTCCACGTTAGCGGCGTTGTTTTTCCACAACAGTATGGAATGTGGGGGAAAGTGTGCTGGTCACTAATCACACACAGTGAGGACACAACCCGTCGGGGGGGATGGGGAAAGAGAGAAAAAAAACCGCCTTTAAAAGCACTACTTCCTGTTTCCTGTGTGGGCCGAGGACGGTCGCTTTTGGGTGCACAAAATGGCCTCAATCAGCGCCTGATGGGCCTCGCAGATAGGGACCAGACGCTCTCTGTCAACGAGATCGCCCCCTTTCGCCCTGATTTTTGTGATCTTAATTTAGCAGGATAGAGGAAAAGCTCTCTGTGTGTGTGTGTGTGTGTGTGTGT
>JAGFZM010002920.1:55489-69927 GCA_017657215.1 Limnothrissa miodon
CACACACACACACACACACATGCTCACACTGCAGTGGCCTAACACAGATTTCTACATCACTTGATCCATTTGCTTTCCACGCACTGGATAATCTTTCCTGTAGGAAAGATTTCCTGTTACATCCAACATAACATATATTTGTCCCAGTGCATTTTTGCATGACGTGCTCCCATTCCTGGTTTATCGACGCAGGCACCTCCTATCGGCCCCGGGCGTTCTGATTCAACCAGCTAAAGTGACAACATCCATCACTGCGCCTGCACTCACAACGATACTGTGCCCCTGCCTGATATCATTACCCTTTTCTTGCCTGTGGCCGTGTGCGCAGGTGTTGATAGGAGTGTTGGAAGGGTCTTGTTGCTCTGGGCATAGGGTGAAGGTAGGGACCACTGAGACCCAGAAAGGGCCCCGTTCCTTGCTGAAGACTTTTGGGCAAAGGGGTTACGTGGTCTGCCCTGTGCTATGGTTCACAGCATTGGGCCTGGAATGTGGTACATAGGGTTCATGTCCAGGAAAACAACACTTAATGCATGACCACAGAAAAGGAAATTAATAATATGTAGTACAAGTGAAGCAAAAGTGATAGCATTTCATTTTTCATTTCCATTTTTTTTTTTTTGGCCATTAACTGATTGAATGAAGTGCATTTGAAATGTATGTGTTTTGGGAATTCCATAAAAAGAGAAAAAGGAACCACATTTTTAGGAAGTAAACTTGAAATAAACTTGAATAAATAGAATTACACATTGAGTCATAAAATCTCTCAATAAACAAGGACATTGTTCTTAAATGTTCTATTTTTAGTTCGATCCATACACTATGTTTTGACATGGGAAGGGCCCAGCTGTTTCGGAGTGGTAGGCCACTCTGGAGACCGCCTGGTTAGAGGAAGCGAGGGCAAACCATTCAACTCATCTGCCTCAATTCTTTCCTCTGTGAAACTCGAATCGTCCTCTGTGTGCTGAAAATATTCTGCAAAACATTATTGCACAAAACCTATTGTGCTTTTCCGTTTTCCATTTTGAGCCATCCGAGTGTCACTGGCACCTTTTTAAAGAATTAAGTTGTTGGTTCAGTTATCAGAAGCTTTCAAGACTTTTAATTTTTGGTAAATTGTCCATATGCCTCAAATTGTCCAGAATTTGGAACCAACTGACCTCTGACCTCTTATGCTTCTTGTAAAAGCCCAGTTGTCAGAAATAAAATTTGGACCTATAAGGACATGTCTGAAATTTATGAATGATTTCACATCATGAGTTTCTATAGCATTTTAATTTCAGTGGGAACATACTCCTCAAATTGACTAGAATTCTGAACCATTTAAGCAATTGACCACTGAACTCTGTGGCCTAGTTATCAAAAATAAAACTTGGACCAATGAGCATGTATCTCTGACAAGAGCCAATCAAAATTAAACAGCCGAGAGGGTCATTATGACTGAAATAAATGGCCGACCGTGGTATTTGGTCGTATATATCTGTGACTTATCAATCCTCTGAAAAATGCTCTATTCTCATTTTAGCCCACAATTGAAGACATTTCCCTAGAATGCTGAAATCTCTTTCTGTAGTATCTAGTACAAATGCTAACTTTTTAATAATGTGAAAAATATGTTAATTCCTTAGCACATGTATCTGGTTGTCTACAACAATGAAAAAAAAAATAAACAAAATAATTTACACAAAACTACTTGGCCACCATTTTTAACTTCATATTAGGCAACTATTAAACATGCAGCTCACACACTGGGAATTCAACAATACATACTCTATAGAATCTCCATATTTAGGTTTCAGCTGTTTTGTGGGGTGTGCCTTAAATTGTTTTAAAAATCTTTTTCATATATATATATATGGGAATATACACAGGGAGATATACAGGGACAGTGACGAGATGATGATTCTTGTTTCCCTTCTGTATGAATTAGATCCTACTCCCTTCTATAATTATCTGCAATAAGACGGGTGAGAACAACACAGTACTTTAGCAGTTGGCCAAATCCCATTAGTATCATATTTACTCGCCCTTGAAGGATGCAGACTAAGCAAACAAAAATTTCACTTTTTATCATCTATCGTCTTGTTGTTTCTCCATGATTACTCCCTGGACCCTCTCCAGACCCAGGTCAGGCCTGTGGAACTAGGCCGTTAGGTGGTCTCCACCGTTTCCTGTTTCCCCTGCCGTGACGTCACAGTCTCGGCCCAAATAAACAAGTAGACCTTGGTTTACTCGCCTGAATAGTGCACCTCTCATCAATATGCTTTTTATTCTTTTCTCACACTGAAGAATTTGACTTCACATGGTATTCCAAAGCATGTTACAATAATTTGGTTTCGAAGGAAGCTCTGATCAATAAGGCTAGCCGCTGACTGTCCTTCATACATAGTCACGCTGTGTGACCACAGCTGTTTTAGGCATTAGCAGGTCAATGTCGGAGAGATGAGGGGAGGACGCTGACTAACTAATGAAGCTCCCAACGGAGATGCCGTGGCTTGTTGTCTGGTCCTCATGTGTCGTCTGATGTGGTCTGCATGTGGGCGTGGACGCCGGCCTGCTCCATCACGTCACTAATTGGGCGGAGGAATGTGCACTACCTGATAAACACGTAGGTGGGAAATTGCTTATTAGCCATGCGTGTTGGATAAACAACTTAAGGACTTTCCCACATGAACACGTCCCATAGAGGTGAGTTTCCTCTCTAATATGGAATAATCGCAACGTGCTTCACAAAGTGCATTTAAACTCCCACAACAACCCAC
Source organism: Limnothrissa miodon (assembly GCA_017657215.1). Lineage (NCBI taxonomy): Eukaryota > Metazoa > Chordata > Actinopteri > Clupeiformes > Clupeidae > Limnothrissa > Limnothrissa miodon. The sequence continues at coordinate 58,249 of JAGFZM010002920.1, forward strand.
AGCCCCTGTTTGAAAAAGGTCACAGTAATGACAGGGTTTGAATTGAAAAGCAATAGACAACAAAAACCGAACTTTTAAATTAAGAAAATGAAGACCAATCATATTTTCCAGAGAATAATAAAAATGGCAGCAGCAGGGGATGTTCAATTCCAGCCAGACCATAGGAAAGAAGGGGAAGAGAGGCCCAGCATCTGTGGTGATTCAGTTCCAATCTCAGACAGTGTGTATGGGGGTCTCTCTGTCTCTCGTACACACACACAAACACACACTCTCTCGGTCCAGTCCAGCACAATAATAACCTGTTTACAATTTTTTTTTTTACCTGGCATCTTCTCTCTGATGACTGGGGATTATACGTCTAGCTATTCTCCCGTTCATTGTGGTGAGACAACAGACATGGCGCTCGGTGACTAGGCTGGGGAGGGGGGAGGTTGTGCTGGCTGCTGCTGATGGTGGTTTGTGCGAGTGTGTATGTGTGTGTGTGTGTGTGTGTACGTGTGTGGGAGTGGGGGGTGGGTGACTATAGAATGCTTCGTGCCGGCCGAAGAATGGACCAGACTCGGCTGGGGGCGGTGTGCCATGTGGCAGAGGCAGCCCAGCGACGCAGATGGGGACCCCTAAAAAACTTCAGTTGTGTATGAATGTGTGTGTGTGTGTGTGTGTGTGTGTATGACGATAGGGATGGGATGGTGGAAAGCACAGCCAATGGCGATCCAACCCTACCTGCGTGTTACTGCGCCAACCTAAACACCGGCACCTGTTTTGAGCAGATACAAGCAGGAACCATTAAATGAGCGAGAGAGAGAGAGAGAGAGAGAGAGAGAGAGAATTCAGCTTTTTTCCTCATGCCATTATGCGAGAGGACGTAGCTCTTCATTTACCTCTCAGAGGAGAGATGGAACAGCATCCACACAGTGGCTGGCTGGCTGGCTTCCTTCCACCATTTTTATACCTTGTAAACAGCATTGCCATGGCTGAAGCCAGCTATTGTGAAATTATTCCTATGCTTCATCTCTGTTCCAGTTTCATCTCTCACCCACACACACACACACACACAAATAAATACAAGTAAAAAACACATTTTGTTGTATTTTGTTCATCTGAAAAGATTACATCACTTCTAATTGTATTTCAACTTTTAGCTATAAAATGTATATTTAAATGTCTGACCTTGGATTTGGATTTCAGTAACGTGGTGTAAGTGAGCAATATTTATGTACTTGCCCTACCACGCTTTCCACATATGAGTTAGGAACTTTGCAAGCTTGTTTTTGACTGGGGTCTCTGGGGTGCCATAACTCTTCACCCGAATGTGGAGAAGGATGTTCCTATTGTGCTTCCTAATTGCAATGTGGTTCTTTCATTTAGCCCATGCTAAAGCTTGGCCAGTTCCTGTCTCTGTGCTGGGTCCACTTCTGCACACTAACTTATTGCGTATGAAGTCATCTTTGACCCAGACATGCTGTTAAATCATTTCTGGCACAAACCCCAAACAAGTCTGCAGTCCCCCACTTCTACTGTGGTTGTCCCATGCAAAGTAGACACCACCCTGTTACCAGCATTAAAAAAAAATGCAGAAATGTAAAGTTCCTCTGGCAATATTGTTCACAACAGATGTAAAAACTAATTCTAACAAGGACAATCTATCCTTGCTGGGAAAAATAATACAATATTAAAAGAACATGTATTCAAAATATAATAATTTAATTTAATAGGGTTTCAAGTAATTACCCGTAATTGACTTAACATCTCACCCAAATAGCCGTACTGAAAATGACCATGCTGACTGACATGCAGCTCAGTCTGGGATGTAATCTTTGAACAACACATTACCAGCTAGACACAGCATACTGCAACCATGATGACAAGTTGCACATGGATATCGTCTGGACAGCCAAAAACAAAGTTTGTGTGTATGCATGGGAGTGTATTTGTGTCTGCACGTGTGTTTATTTCGTGTGTGTGTGTGTGTGTGCGCGCGCGCATGCTGTGCGTGTCCATTTTGCTTTTCTCATGTCATCAAAGAGGGCAGAACAAAAAAGCCACTGCTCTTTGCAGATGGTTCAAATCCCCCTTTCACAAGATTCTTGAGATCTCCTGCAGATTTCATAACTTCCGTCATCCATTCTGCTGCGCCCCATGACTCTGTGCATAACGTAAACACTACAACAGAGTAAAACTTTGGCTCTTTAAACAACAACAAACAAAAAACTTTTTGGTGGGGTGGGGGGTGTCTCTGCTCATCTGGACCGATGTCACTCAGACCTAGAGGATTTCCTCAGCCTTGATCCCCATTTTTTTTTAAAGAGTAACTATGACAACAACTGCAAGAACAGTAGCGGGGCTGACCTTGGCCACAGCACAAAGTGCCATGACTTCCTCCAGTGTGCAGACATTTTGGAGGGATGTTGTTGATGTCTGCGTCTGTAAGGAATCCTTTCCTGGTTCAGTGCTCAATCCTGCTCAGCACCGTCCCCCCACCCCCCTCAGGACAGCAGCACATCGAGGGGGACAGGTGGAAATGAGTCATAACGGCCTTCGTGGTCTCGGGATGATGACACAAGAGTGTCTTGACAGGTGCAAAAACAGGATGCTCACTCAAGGAAGATGATTAACAGCACGTATGTCAGAGCGCTTGGTGCTTGGAATGTGCTTGCCTGATTCATTTTTCACATTTGAATTTAGATGAACACTGATCTTAACAGCTGAAGGCTTTATTACTACTGATTTGATATGGCAAGTGACACTGAACATGGTGAGAACTATTAGAGAGGGGGCAAATATCCTGGAACTTCTCTACCTTAAGGTGGCACCTCCAGGTGCTCACATTCAATTGTTTCCTTGTTGAACGTTACGACATGAGCGTCTCTTAAACAACGGGTCATTGCACTGCTGCCAGCCATAGTCAAGAGTTAGCTGTTTAGCCAAATCTGTGCTCTCAGAACAACAAAATGTATATAATCTGTACATATATAATCTGTACATAAATGTATATAATCTGTACAAAATGTATATAATCTGCCTAAATAGGATTATTATAGGATTACTATTCTGTAACAAATCCACTTTAATAGGATATACTGTAACATGTCCATCTTAAATGGATATTCTGGAACATTTCAATCCATAAACCCATTGTGAGTTCACCCATTGCAGTTGGTAGAACTGCAATATTTTTTTCCTAAAGGAATTGATAAAAGAATTGATTAAGAATTTGACCGATATGCAAAACCAACTATGCAATTAATATTGATTAAATCTTATTACCCCACCCCCTTTAGGGTAGTTAATCTCTGACAGTCTATCTGACATATAGGTTAACAATGTTGATTTGTTGGGTGAGAATTAAATCCAATAGTGTGGCTTGATGATCAAACACAGATCAGACCCCATCAAGAGTTAGCCACTAGGTACTGCCAGTGTAGAAAAAGAGGCTCACGGAGGCGGAACATGGACGAGAAGTCAAACAGATGGAGGACCAAATGATAAGAAGTGAAGAAGATTGCCCATGGCTGAGTTGAATTAATTTTGTCAGTGTCCTGTGCTACATAAAAATATAAATATTTCAGAAGTATTAACACATAAAACCAGTATAAGAAATATGCTTTTATGGTCCCTCTAAATCCCTATGTCCCTTTACTGGGGCATGTAATTTACTGTATACATTCTGCTGCTCTGCCTTCATTTAAAGGCAGCTGTTATGTGTTTAAATTGGCTGGTGAGTATAGTGTAAAGTTTATGCTTTATTCACTAGCATGTTTGTATTGTTGTAAAAACAAAACAATAACTTGCTTATAAACAGAAAAGGTGAGCCTCCATTCCAAATAGGCCTTTTTATTATTTAATACTCTGCTCTTATTACTTTCATAACATTTTTCTTTGGTTTTGTCATCGACTGTATTGGTGGACCACGGATCCACTGGAAAAGTTTAAGCACGCAGGAGTCTACTCACCCCTGACGACTGGTTGCAAAATGCTGCGGCGCGTCTCATCTTCAATCAGCCAAAGAGGGCGCATGTCACCCCTCTGCTAATTGAGCTTCACTGGTTGCCTCTGGCTACTTGCATCAAATTCAAATCATTGATGCTGACTTACAAAGTGCTTAAAGGATCTGCCCCTTTTTATCTAAATGCTCTCATAAAGGCCCATGCTACCCCCTGACAACTCCGGTCCTCCGATGACTGTCGACTGGCAGTCCCGGCACCTCGCCCAAGGCAACCCAGACTCTTCTCATGTGTCGTCCCACGCTGGTGGAATGACCTACCAAAAACAATCAGAACATGGCCATCTCTGGAGGCCTTCAACAAGCTCTTAAAGACCCAGCAATTCAGAGAACATCTTCTATCCTAGCACTTAACCGCACTGATGCACTACTCCTGTCCTAACACTTAATTGAACTGATGCACTATTCCCTATCACTATGCTCTTTAAGGTTTCTTCTACGTAGCTTGTTTGTTATCCTCTTTTTGTAAGTCGCTTTGGATAAAAGCGTCTGCTAAATGCATAAATGTAAATGTAATGTAAATGGTTGCTGTACAAAATATATGCCTAAGCCTGTCCATTCCCATGTATCTCTATGGCCATATAGTCAGTTTTCTGTATAACTTTCACCTTAAAACTAATGTCTACTCAAGGGTATTTAAAGGGATAGTTCGGTTTTTAACACATTGAGCCCCTTTCACAGGTTGTCTAAAATGCAATTAAGTGGTTGACATCGAAATTTTGACGCTTGCTTCTGTCTCGGCTATTTGGGAAATATAGAATCGCCTCTGCCTGCCTTCAAAATGGCTAGCAATGAGCATGTGTTGTTTCTATCCTTTAAACACTGGTTTTAAAAAAGTGCTACTCACCAAGTGGTTAGTGGTGCTCAATGATGTTCCAAAACATGTATCGTAGCGAAATAAAGCTTCCGTCATGTTTTATGTGGCACTTTGTTTAAATGAAGGAGCAAATAGACCCCTATGGGACTTACAAAATGGCAAATAAAACATGACAGAAACTGTATTTTGCTATGATACTTGGGTTGGAACATCAGCAAACGCCACTAATCACTCCATGAGTAGCACTTTTTTAAAACCAGTGTTTTAAGGATAGAAACAACACATGCCCATTGCTAGCCATTTTAAAGGCAGGCAGAGGCGATTCTATATTTCCCAAATACCCGAGACAGGAGCAATCATCAAGATTTTGATGTCAACCACTTTATTTCATTTTAGACAACCTGTGAAAGGGGCTCAATGTGTTAAAAACCGAACTATCCCTTTAATAAAGTAGATTGCTGTTGATGACTATACAGGTTCCGTAAACTAAACATGGTTCAAATGTATCAATTAACACAACTTTAAAAATATTGCAAAACAAAGCATTCATTGATCATTATTTACCACTGTTCTAGTTTTCCTGTACAGTAGATTTGACTTGACCTTAAATCACTTCCTAAAACTTTTTAGGACCACATGACATAGCGTTTTGGTCTTCCTCTGGTGCCACTCTCCCTCTCTCTCTCTCTAAAGACTTGTTTTTATTAATGGTCTTCATATTAAACTGTCGGAATGACCTGTTGTGCAGTAGGTTACTAACAGATACTTTTTCGGTAAGTAAAAGTTAATACCATTAACGTTAACTCTTCATACCTCAATATTTCACCTCACTGTTTAGTCATTACTGCCAGTGAGGTGTTTCTATTTAAGACGCTTAAAGTATGAGGGTTGAACCAGTGGTGTAGTGGTCCCTGGAGAAGTGGGTATACTCTCGGTTTTCACTTAAAAAAAACAAGTTTTCGAAACAGTGACATGTAAGACTATAGTTTACCCAAAATCTGTCATTCTACTTGCTCACTATTATAAAATGATCATAACTTGATTAGGAGTCGTTTCTAGTTACCACTGGTCACACAAGCAGCCTGGATGAATGTAAAATGTATTTATCATGAGGTGACCAAGGTGTTTCGATTATTTTTTACACATTTATTTAGATAAAATACTTCAAATCTGAAGTTGACAATGCATTCTTGCAGTTGGAGGATGCACATATGATGCCAGGTAAGATAAAAATAGACAGAACTGTGACTATATGCAAGCACTGAGCAACACACATTCTAGCTACCCTACGCTAATGGCAACACTTCCAATTTATAAGTTCATCCAAGAAGACATCATCCCAGTGTTTCGGTAGATAGCATATGGAGGAGTGAGTCTGGAACAACTTCTTCTCTCCGCCGCATTTAAAGTAAGATGCCACCGATTTTCAATATTGAAATATCCTTACCCTAACTTAGACAAATTGGTCTGATTTAGCTTAGCCTTGTAGTTCTTTCAATAAAGTCCTAAGGGGGAAGAAGTTAGAAGGGACCGCACACATCCATGTCTTTCTTATCCTCATGCCTAAAGTTAACCAATGTAATCAGTGAAAGCAGTGAGTACCAGCCAATTAGAGGCAGAGGAGGGTGGGTCATGGCTTCACCATCCTTGAGAAAAAAATGGGCAATCTGGTTCACAAATATTACTGAAAGGTGCGCATCAGTGGGATTTAGAAGTGGGAATTCGCGATGTTGTGACAAGCACTTTTTTTTCCATCAAACTTTCTCTATGGAATTATTCCAGTAACCATTTCACATTCATTGGTCACACATCGCCTACATCACAGTGCTAAACATTAATGGAGATGCATCTACACAGTCTCACTTGTTTTTTTGTACATGGCCCTTATGTAATGCAATTTATTAGAACTGGACAATTACCAATGATGATAATAATAATCGTAATAATAATACCCTAATAATAATAATAATAATAATAATAATGACCTTGAACCTGCTTCCAAAGAAATGGGATTTAACATGATAGCTAAATTGTAGGGCTAAATTTGCCTCAGGGTTGTTCTTTTTATATTCACTGTTGTCTTAAATACACAATTTTGAGTAGGTTTTATACTTACACATTTTTATACATATATGTATGCATGTGTACTGTGTAACCCCTCATGTGTCTGTGTTACTTACTTTACATAGAATTTACTGCTGGTTTCATCTCAAATTGTTACTACTGGTTTAATCTCAAATTGTTAGTGGACAGCAGTTCTGAGTGTGATACCACTAGAGGTCAGTATTTAACCACTATTCCATTAGTAAATGTGAAAACTGGAGTGCAAGTGGAAACAACAAAACCCCCACTTACACATGACAAAGTTCCTTGAATCTTTGAAAGCCGTATTATTATGCTGATGTAGGCTATATGAGATACTGGAAAATGTGTTTAATTCATAAAAATATTATTACTGGAAAATAATGTACATATCTCTGCAACAATTTAAGCTACATGCCTGGAAATTATTCATGTAAAATCGTTATACAGAGAATTCACAAGAAAATTTTTTTTTTATTGTTTTAGTTTTTTCCAAATTGTTGGGTGCAGTGAAAATGATAGCAAGGACAGGCTCGATGCAAGAACTTGCATCTCTGCAACATTAACATGTCCCGCAAATACATTGGTGGCTGCTTCTAGGCTTCTGTGTCTTAACTAAAAGAGAAAAGTATTTTTATTCTCTCAACAATTTAGACCATCAGAAAGAACGCATAAACTAATACATGTATTTACGTGAATTCTCTGTAAGACTGTTTCTAGATGTAAGAGAACAGTCCAAGGTAGTTTGTTCAATGTAAATTGCACAAGGCAACTAACCAACCTCTTGCTCGTCTAATTCAGTCTGCTTCTGACCTACATTGTTACATTGCTTACATTGTTATTGCTTTTAAACCGTATTCACAGTTTTTTTCCCCCTGAAATGATGAAACTAGACTGAACTATTACAACATGAAACGAAATTACTGTAATCTAACAGTTTACACATTATGAATGTTGCCAACCTCTAATTTAGCAGCCATCTCGAGTAGGCTAGCTTGTTAGACTTAGCCTACAACTATAGGCCTACTACTACAATTTAAAACGAAAATGACTAGACTGGCTTGCAAATAGCTTACTTTCTAATATCTTTCTAATGAATATTCATTGTAAATTACATTTTAATCGCTACTCTTCATAACGCAAAGACCATATAAATTGATTTATTGATTAAGGTTTTTCCTTGGGTGCAGTGCGAATTACGTTCAGTATTGGCACAGAGGCAAGGGCAGGCTCGAACCAAGAACTCATTACATTTCTGCAACACTTTACATGCCCTGCAAATACATACATCTAAAACAGTCTTATAGAGATTTCACGTAAATAAATGAATTTATTGTTTATGCGTTCTCTTTAACTGTCTAACTTCTTGGGTACAGCGCAGGTTATGTTCAAACTGCACAAACTAAGGCAAGGACCGGCTCGAACCAACAACTTGCCCGTCTCATTCAGTCTGCTTCTTAAGCTGGATTTATTTACCTACACTAGCGGCGTTGCTGTACGCTGTTGCTTTTAAAACCATACTCGCCAAGTTAGTTTTTTTTCCTGAAATGAACTGGACTGGACTGGACTAGTTATTACTATATTAAACTTAACAACTGTGAGCTATCAGTTTACACATTATGAATGTTGCCAACTAATTCAGCAGCCGTCTCATGTAGTCAAGCCCTCGTTAGACTTACAACTATAACTTAAAACGAAAATTACTAGCCTGCCTTACAAATAACAACTTACTTAAGAACCTGAAAATGGTGTCTAACGAATGCAATTAATCATTATTTTACACAACGGGAAAAACACATTTGTACTTCCGGGTTTAATGGCATGTCTCGTTCGACGTATATTACGTCAGGATGGCCGAGCGGTCTAAGGCGCTACGTTCAGGTCGTAGTCTACTCTGTAGGCGTGGGTTCGAATCCCACTTCTGACAATAACTTTTCACATTTGTGTAGAATCAATACAGTAGGCTTCATCCTACGCGGATTGTTCCAGAGCATTTCAGGTCGGAGACTAAATAAAACACTAGGAGGCTGCATCTGTGATTACTGTGTCACTGTGTTGCTTAAGGAAAGATTTTAATAACAATATTTTAATGATCCAGTGTTTCCCACACATAGGCGAATTTATTTAAAAAATAGCCTATGCATCTATTGACTTGTATTTCCTTTCACCGCTCTCCCTGCATCTCTCTGTCACTCACGCGTCTCTCACATAGCCTACACCAGCGTTTCTCAAAGTGTGGAGCGCGCAGAGGTACTGCAGGTGGGGCGCGAGGAATCGGAATAAAACGACAAAAGAACACCCACTCACAATGGATTCATAATTAGCATGTAAACACCGTAAAAAACATTAAAAGATAGAAAACCAGAAAAATTAAGCCTGCCTGAAACCATATTAAGACAAATAATAATAGATGCCGGCATAAATTGCGACATAGGCTACATAGGCTATGACAACGGCTACACAATGTGTGTACCGGTATTACGTTTAATGGTTGAAAAATGGACAAATTTGATACAAGCAGTGGTGCAAAAATGAGGTATGTTGTATTTGCATGAGGTATGCATATGGGCGCACAGCCACAAAATTAGGCGAGAATGAGAATAAGAATAAATTGAGTTCAGAACGGAGATACATGTGTTTTTGGAGGAAGAGTGCATGTATGAGGCAGTGGGCAAATTTAATGATAAACCGTTTCTGATGAAACTGGCTTAGGCCTATCTCAGTGATGTATTTGCTAAGATGAAGAAATGAAATCTTCAACTTGAAGGCAAAGACACGCATCATTGTGTTTGTGTGTGTGCTACACATCTGGTGCTATAATGATTTAGAGATGGATGCTGATGATGACACAATCGGACGATGAAAGTTGTAACAACGTGAGGTCGGGCTTGCTTTGTTGAAACTAGGAAGTCTACAGATGTTTCAGAAGCGTTCGGAGAATATTCAGATACATTCGCTGCTGAAAGCGTCTCAAAAACGGAAGCAACTTTGCAACTTTTACTAATCTTTGCCCACATGATCATGTACCTTATTCACTGAAATTCATGATTGAAGGCCATAACTGCCATATGAATTAATATTAAATATGTAGTGAAAACGACATACATCTATGAATAAACCAAATGAGACTTTCGGGCCATGCATCTTCATGGGTGAATGGTTAGTGCAGTAAACTAAGAATTGTGCGACTACATCTTGTTTATTTAATGTTTCTAGGTAAAGGGGTTTTCAAACAGGTAGCCATGCAAGTGGATGCCACTTCCACAGGACAAAATGATTTTACCATTTTCAGAATGGTACCACACGTCGACGTTGTGTGGGCCTTGATGTCCTCCATCCTCGTCAAAATGTCCTGACTGTAGACAGACAGGAGCCACTCGAAGCGGGGCACAACAGCAGGTTCTGGAGGCTCAGGGAAGTCCACAGGCAACAGTCCAGGGCACTGGTGGAAGGACGCACATTCTGTGGCGTACTGTGCCACATGATTCAGCCACTCTGAGTGGTCTCCCTCAGTTGTTTTAGAACCTGTGCTCTAACAGGAGCTGTGATGCCCTGGAGTTGGCCTTTGGATAAACAAACAAAAGAATATATAAACAAACTTTGTATTGGTATAATGCACTGCTGAAGTTGTATATGTGTGACAAAATGTTAAATTACTTACTGACAAAGAAGCAGCTACCACTGGCACTGTTACAGCAGCCTCTGTTTGAGGGTCTAGAGCCTAAAAAAGTTTTGAAGAATATTTGAACTGTTGATGCTGTGTAAAACAACTACTAGCTATAGCTAAAAAAAATAAACTCACTGCGGTGGCAGTGTTGACGTGACCTGGAGACTGAAGACTGTCCTTGCCTTGTTTCTGTAAATCAGAGTCTAAGTCATTTGCAGACTCTGTGTCCAGTGTTAATTTGCAGTAATTTGTGTACTTGTGTCTTAATTGAGGATATAGGCAGAAATGTGTGTACAATTGATTAGCCTTGTCACTTGTCTAAAGAGCAAAACACTTACCAAATATGCAAGTATACTTGGCTAATAAAGCTTGTCCTAATTATAATACAAATCTTCAGTTACCATTATAAATATATTATCAACATTACACGTAAGAATGCCACTTCAAATTTAGGCTAGACAGGCCTTATCTTATATATGCTTATCTTGTGATGTCTATTGTAAACCAACATGGGCTGACTAGCCAAACAGCCAAATCTGTAAAATCAATCATGCAGCACCACTGTTGTAGGCTAATGAACGTGAAAATCATAGACGGTGTAAATGTGGTCAGCTGAGCAGGCAAACATCTACAGAAAACATTGCTAGCTTTTTGGCTGAGTGGGGAGACTGAAAGTTTTGCAAGTGTTGGGGAACTCAAAGTAAGCTAAATAAATCAGAGCAAGAACTATTGACAGGTTTATTTGAAACAATATGCAATGTTATATCAATATGCTGTTGAAAAAGTTACCGCCGAAAACATTTTTTTTACTGTCAGGTAGGCTAAGGTGCTGCTAGCTCATGATAGCATTACAGATTACACACTAAATAGTTATTTTTATACATTAACACACATCATATAGAACTGCTGTGTAAATACTCACCATGTCGCAAAAAAAAAAAAAACATTCGTGAAGACTAACTGACCGCAGAGACGTGATCCACTCCAATTGTAGGAGATTTACCAAGCATCTCTCAGACCGTCTGTGTTGCTCAGCTTGAAGTACTTCAATAGCTCTCGCTCGTCTTGCTCCTGATTGGACAAATGTTGTAAATGTTGGAGAGTAGAAGC
>JAGFZM010002920.1:69937-83579 GCA_017657215.1 Limnothrissa miodon
ATGAGGAGGGAGGAGAGACAGGTGACAGAATGGTAGGCCTCCTTTCAAGTTTTTAAATATATTTAATGTCTCTCAGAGGTAGCTGGGGGTAAGTGTTGAGCACTAGGCGTCAACATTTCTTGCTCCTGGTCAACTGTTGTAAATGTTGGAGATCAGGAACATTATTGGGGAACGGTTTTTGGGAAATATAGAAGCTGGCGTAACGCGATTGGTCACTGCTCTAAAATCCTTCAATTCTGTCGGTAGCTGGTCTCCTCTAGAGATGTGGGTTCGAATCCCAGATATGTTGCGGCATATTGTGAGCAGTAGGCTACTGGGAGTAACGGCGTTTAAGTATTTTTTCAGTAACGGAGTAGCCTAATCTACTTTATTACTTTTCCCATACTTGCAACGCCGTTATCGTTACTGAGAATGTAAGTTAGTAAAATGTGGTTGAATGACGCATGAGATGTCAAGCTTTGGCTTTATCAGCTGCCTTACAGGAGATAATGATGACACCGTTGCAAATGCGTAGCCTACCAACCAACCTGTATGCATTTTGCAGATACGCATTAAACATCAAACTATATGCTACGATTTGTCACTTCATAATACTTTGACTTTGGTTTCAGCTCGTGCACAAGGCAACTCGCGTTGGGCTGCAACATGCTGGAAATGTGCTGGACTTCGACCAATCGTAGGCCTACAGTTTTTAACTCCAAATATGCTTCAAGATATCAGGAAGCGTTAAAACGAAAGTAACTAACTTTATTTCCATCTTCATAACGTTGCTGGTTTTATAAGGGAGGACGGTGCTAAACATCGTTTCAAAGGTAGGCAGAGCCTGGTCTGCTTACACTGCACTTGCGAGCTGGCTGATAGGCGGGATTAGATGCGCGAGTTTGACAAGGTTGATGAGCCCGTGTTATGAAAATTCTCAGGTACAAGCGTGTTGAAGACCTCTCAAACAGGCACGTACAGTGTGCTGCGTAATCATACTTCCAAACTTAAAATACGGTTTCTTAATTAATTTTAGCCTAGGCCTATGTGTTCTGATATAGGCCTAATGCCGAGAGCGCTAGCTAAGCTGAGCGCATCACAGGTCTATAGAAGTGCTTTGGTAGCTTGTTGCTCTAACATTAGATGTTAAAGACATCTGTTTGTATTGTATTGTAAAAGAATGGTGCAATTCATTAATACCGACTTTTCAAGACAAGTATAGCAAAGTCGCAAATTGTCAAAAGCACGGTGACCTGCAGGAATGTCGCTACTTAATTTTACGTTGTACACTCTCAACTATGTTACTTAAGCTATAAGTTAGAGTAGCAGTAATTTTTTACAGACTACTATTTGGTTAAGAAATAATGTGTCATGAGGTTTATTGAATCTGAAATGTATTTATCTGAAAAGGTCTTTGACCTTTGTCCACCAAGCCCAGCCACTTTACATAACCCTGCAGCATTTAGGCTGACAGTTCCACTCCATGTTGTATTCTTAGATCGTTCTTCTTAAGGTAGTATTTCTTTTGTTCTGTATTTCCATTCGATTTTTTAAAAACGGGTCTGTTGGAAAGAAAAACGTACATATATGGTGGTGGGAAGCAATTTATTATTAACACTCACAGAACATAAAAGCACAATACTTAGTTATCACATGTACACAAGCTTCTGCATGAGATGCTATCTTTGATGTAGTTGCCTTCTTTAGGCCATGTGCTATTGATACAGACTTGGCTACAAGACATTTATAATATCTTGTCTTGATTTTGAGTTGCCTTTCAAAGTAATTTTTATGAAGGTAATTTTGTTTTAAGCACACATAGGCTATATAACACACACACACACAAGCTCATATATGCCTATACCATTACACATATCACACAAGTGCCAGTAGGCTGCGGATGTCCCGCTTCCCAGGAGCCTGGGCCAATAGGCCAGGTCGTTGACGATCTTTGATCTGCCTGACAGCCATGAAAATAGCTGCTATAGCAGCTATATTCTCCAGCTGAACGCCTGGTCTACAGAATCCATTACAGGAGAGCAGCTCATCAGAGGGAGGGAGGGATGGTGGCAGGGCTAGTGTAGTGATCAGGCAAAACGTTTCTGTCACATTGAAAGCAGAATGGGCACAATGCGAATGGTAGCGAGTTAGTCATCTTGATGTCTTCAATTCAGTGCAGGCTCAGCGAACTATCATTAGAAATGGTCTTGCATGTACAGTTTTGTGACTTCCTTTGCAAACAATATAATATGCACTGTTTTGCATTTTTTTTCTGTTGTTTCAAAAAACATAATAGTAAATAGATGTATATAATTTATGTAATATATAAATAAGTAAAGATATATAAATAATACATATAAATAGAAAAAGATATATATAAAAAAATAGATTATTGAACGATTATTTAGAAGGGACGTAAGAGGAGCAGTCACACAAGCATATACACAGCCTTTAACATTTCACTTTTCAACCAAGTGTCCATAAATTGGGCTAGGACCAAAATAGCATCAATCATTTCCAAAGCAATGCTAGTTGAGTGAGACACCAAATGACACAATCATAATGGACAGAAAAGAGTTTTGTGCTGCCATCTCCCTTCCTCGGGAGGTTTCTTTCATCTGAAAGTCCATTTAAGTCACTTATGTGGAAGAGTGCATGATTGAATATGCATTAATACTCGAAGGATTTAATATAAGAACACCCAGAGAAATAGACAATTACTATTGGAAGGCTGTCCATTTAATAGTTAAAGCTGTATGAGTGAGACAGATTTTGGTGGCTGTGTGTCATATTTGCGGCCAACGAGGACGAGGACTGAGAGGACAAAGAACCATTCAGAGCTGTGTGCTTCAGAGCCAGCTGTCTGACCCACATCATGTGTTTTATTACCACCTTTTTGTACACTGACTCGGGAGTGTGCTGCAGGAGAACCTGCACTGTTCTCTCACTAAGGCTTCACAGGGCTTCGCGTTGAGTTGGAAAATTAAAAGAAAGAAATGGAAAAAACAATCGGGTAGCATTTAAGGGTCGGTCATGCTGGAGCAGGATTTTAACTGACACACTGCGGTTTTGACATGATCCGGGCTAGACGTGATAATTGTTTTGGAAGAGCACACAGTGCTCAGTCTTGATGCGCTACATCCGTTCGGTGTACTTATATAATAATTTATCACATATCTCAGACTGACAGGGCTGCCAACGAACAGCAATTGAGCGTGAGACACACTCTTTTGACAGTCTTCACACGCTCACACACCATACTTCCGATGTCACACGCTGAAAATTCATTTTATCTATCTGATCTTTGCGTCAGCTCAAACACTACCTGCGATCAATCAATTCCACAAGGCCGAATGGGCAGAAGTGTTTCTTATAGCCTGCAGAGTGCGCCCCTAACGTAGGTGGCGCACCTTACACTGCACTTGCGAGCTGAAGCTGATTTCATAGGCGGGGTTAGATGCAGCGTTTGACAAGGCAGATGAGTGCCTATTAAAAATTCTCAGGTTCAAGCGTGTTGAAGACCTCTCAAACAGACACACCGGCCAGTGTGCAGCGTAATCATACTTTCAAACTTAAAATACGGTTTCTTAATTGATTTTAGCCTGTGTTCTGATATAATGGCGAGAGCTCTAGCTGAGCTGAGCTCATCACAGGTCAGTAGGCTGTACACTATAAGTAGCCTACTTTGGTAGCTTGTTGCTCTAACGTTAGATGTTAAAGACTTCTGAACGAGACGTAGGCCTATCCTATTAAAGAACGGTTTGTATTGTATTGTAAAGGAACGGTGGAATTCATGTTAATACAGAGTTTTCAAGACAAATAGCAAAGTCGCAAATAATTGTCAAAAGCTTGGTGACCTGCAGTAATGTCGCTAAGAACTTAATTTTACGTTGTACACTCTCAACTATGTAACGTAAGCTGTAGCTTAAGTTAGAGTAGCAGTAGTTTTAACAGACTACTATTTGGTTAAGAAATAATGTGTCATGAGGTTTATTCAGTGACTAGTTTGTAAAGATAAGCCATGTTATGTGTGTCATATGTAATATTAATTTGAAATATCTTGAATTTTATTTGGGTAGCCTGGTAGTACCAGCCCCTGAAATTTAATTAAAATATTTGTAATAATATCTAGCTCAGCTTTTACAACTCTTCCCCCTGTTTACCAATGGGAGCCTTCACCCAGTCATGTACACCAAACAGCATATGCATATGACATATGCAGACTTTGTGGACATTGCACTGTTCATTTTCTGTTTCTGTTCTGTTTACAAAATCAAATGCATTTATCAAAACGTCCCCCCCCCCAAAAAAAAAAAAAAAAAAATAAAAATAAAATAAAATAAATAAAATCTCACACCAAGGTTTTTTTTAGAAGTTGTCAGCCCTGACGTTAAAAATGAAGTTGACATAACACAGGTTTCTCTCTACCAGCCAATCTGGGATCTAATGAAGTAATGTCAACCTTATGTTTATTATGCATCTATGTTATGTTTATTATGCATAATTAGACTTTTTTTTACATTGCATACATTTGTTGGATTGACATTTTGACATTTTTTCAACATATATCCCAAAAAATAAATCAACTGATTTGACTACAAATCATGCAAGCCTTGAAAGTTTCTCATAAAGGATCAATATTTAGGCTACACTAACACATTGAGCATTTCCCCTCTGCATGTGTTTCACATGCTATTTTTTTCATTTTAAGTTCCACAGTACAGGTATTTGTGACAAGATTTAAAATGTTCTGACAGCCATAATATCCCAATAGCAATTTGATTTGGTACTATAATGGTCGTGTATCTTGTGTGGTAAAGGTATGACAGGTCTGTGACGTTTATTATATTTCATGTCATGCACATTTTTTTACCCACTGTGGCCCACGAGTCAAAAGGTTTGCCCACCCCTGATAAAGAGAGATGCCTGGCCACAGGTGGTGAATTCCCTTTTAGGTGTCTTCTCTCATTAGCAACATTGTATCTCCCTAGGTGCTTAGGTCTAGCAACTTTCTGGAAGAGTGGAACGAGAGCAGGAGGAGGAGCAAAGCAGGCTTGCTAGAGACCTGTGTCCTTGCCTCTGATGCTCTGCATGAGGAAAGAAAGCATGCTGTCCAGGAATCTACAGTAGGCCTAAACACTTTTGGACATAATGGTGAATGAAAACAACTGTCTTCTAACATGAGTATTGTGTATTGATGTGTCAGTATTATCCTGATATGTTGATATAGTATAATAACATAATCTTTCTAATAATGGTAACCTTATGTGGTTCAAAAAGGTAATAGTTTGTTTCTTGGTTTCCATTATGTTTCTATGACTGTTGTTCTCACCCACTCAAGTGGTACCTCCAAATGTTGTTTCCTGTGCCACTTTTAAAATAACTGGGTTGCTATACACTGAATGCAAGAATTGACTATTGTATTGAATGTATTTGTTACAATGCCATCTCTGGTAGAATGCTGATTTTTTTGCTGAGACATGTTAAAAAACGGACACAACCAGGGCATACAGAGATCTGGATGGTGCATCTTATGCCTAATCCAGGGCACCCCATAAACTTGGTCAAGGCAATTAAAGACTGGTTGTAATAGGATTTGTGAGTCTGCAAAGATTTTTCTTCATTATGCGTCTGGCTTACAGGAACAATCGTACCAATAAGATCCTGACTTGCAAATATACATTTCTTTTCTGCCTTCTCCTGCCTCCCTTTTGTTTGAGTGTTTCTCTTACACGCTCATCTGCAATGTAAAAACAAATCTTGTCAAACATGCAGAGGATTTGTTTGTATTGGTTTGGTTTGTTGTTGAGGGCGCATATTTCGTGCACAATGAGAAATATATGAAATGAATGGGTGTGATAGAGCTGGGTGGATTTGGATCAGTATATAAAAATAGCACACCTATGCCAGCTTTAAATTCTTACAACGATGCAGTCTTATCTGGTGCAGGCCAGTAAGCATTGTATGTTAGAGGAAAGCATATTTGTTCCTAAAACATTATTTTATTGTCCTCTTTATGAAAGTCAGTTAGGTTGTGTAAACGGTAGGACATATTGTCCTTCAGCATGAGACCCCAAAGGAGTTCAAGTGATTTGTGTAACATTAGAAACAGAAGCATTAACTGGTGAATATTACAGCAGTAGGACACAGGGATTGAGTTAATTGAAAATGTATGTCAGGAATGCTCAAGTTGTTTCAGTGACATAAAAAGAATTGAGTGGCATTATGCCAACTGAATGTGGGAAGCGCCAATGAGGGGCCTGTATAATTGAAATGAAAAGGGCATAGTTTTCACATTTAGAGTAGCCTTAGTATTTTATGTGTGATGTTCCTTTTAAGTTAAGTCTCTTTATTGTCAGTTTCTCTACATATACTGGACATAGAGAGGAATCGAAATTACGTTTCTAGCTATCCCACAGTGATGCACACGGTCAGGAGAGCCAGAGGCCGATGCGTCTACATGCGCCACCTGCAATGACCATGCAAGCCTGCCACCAGGAGCAATTTTGGGGTTCAGTGTCTTGCTCAAGGACACTTCGATGGGGTCAGGTAGAGTGGGGTTTGAACCTGCAACCTTGCGGTCACCGAATGGCTCCTTCACCACCTGCGCCACCAGTGCCCTGTTTGAGGTCATTTTGATTAAACCAAAGTATCCCATAGCAACTTTATTTAGTGTTTATTTACTGTAACATTTTATTTAGTTAGTCAGAAACATTAGGTATTACTATTTTGTGGGCCAGTGTTGTGAGCTCTTCTTCATATGAAATATCAAAATATTTAGAACTTTAAAAACTAGTAAATATCCGCAACCCTCTCTATGTGTTGTATCATCCAATCAGGTGTCAAAGCACCTTTTGATTATTACTCTATGACACCTTAAATATACTCAACCTTCAAAGAAGCACTGGACAGCTCTGGGAAGGACAGAGACTTACATAGCCTCATCTTATGGCAGAGAGGGTTCTACAGTGATTAGCTCTGACATGGCAGTGGAGGAGGAGGGGGGGGGGGGGGGGGGGGGGGCGTTGCTTGGGGGGGGTGGGGTGGGGGGGTGGGGGGGGGGGAAAAGGAAGGGGGGGGGGGGGGGAGGGGCAATTAATCTGGAGCTTCGGCAACACGGTGGCTCACGTGTGGGCAGCAGGCATTCCGTCTCCTGCTGTGAGGTTGGCCCCATGCAGCTCACAGCCTCAGAGGCCAGGTCAGGCACATCTTTAGTTATTACCCCCTAAAATCACTAGCTCGGACTATTAGGCTTGCTGCTGGGTTGTGTTGGGACGTCGTTGTGAAGTCGTCGCTGTTCTCAGTGGATATTTATTCATGATGTAGGCATTTTTCAGCAGGAGGGCTTGTAGAAAACAAAGCATGCAAACTTTTTCCCCACACAAAGAGTAAAATAGTCCACGTTTAATTATCTTTACCATTTTCTTGTTATAACAGACAGATTACTAAATTTGGAAAGGAAAGCTTATAGAAATATAGATTAATATTTATGCAGGGATATCTGGCAGTCAAAACGACAAAACGTGTGTAGGCCTATTTTCAAGGAACAGTACATGAACACACCCACAGTTGAATGCACAGATTCTAAAGAAAAAGTCACAGAATAAAGAATATTATGATATTAACACTGATTATAAACTGATTAAAAATAGTTTGTTTTTGATCATCGGTCATAATTTTTTGTTAAAATATTTTGTTGATACTGTACCCATTCCTTGTAAATTCCTAATATAGCTGACATATTCTGCACATCACCAAATTTCTTATTTCCCCATCATCGATTTAAAAAATGTTATGCCCGTTGCGTGGCTTTGGTTTGTTCATTGTGCCCCAGGCAGCATCCTCCTGGGTTCATTCTCTCTCTCTCTCTCTCTCTCTGTAGGGAAATTCCCAAAAGGAGGGGTGCTACTCAAGGGGTGGGTATGGGGCAGGGCAGAAGAGTGGGTTGTGGGTGGGTTAAGTGACGTCATCTCTAGTTTGTCTGACTCACGCAGGCGGCCCAGATCAGTTGGGTTAAGTCTGTTTGTGTGTGTGTGTGTGTGTGTATGAATAGGGTGGGTGGGCGGTGTGGTCTTACGACTCAAGCCTGTCCCGTTGCCTTACTCAGCCATGTGACACACAAGGATTTCCCTCCCTGTGTCTCTTTTATGCCCACTCTGTATATCAGTGTAAGTGTGTGTGAGCGTGCGTGTGTTCGTCAATAATTTTTGAAGGTCTGTCTCTGGATACATGTGTGTGCTTACTCTGTAAAACAATGTATATTTTTGTGAGCAAGACCTGTGTATATGTGTGTTTACCTGTTTGTATGTGTCTTCTCTGTGAAACATTGTGTGTGTGTGTGTGTGTGTGTGTGTGCACTCAGCGACTGTGTGTTCTAAAGGCAAGAGGTTCCCTAGTGAGTAAGCATACCTGATTTACCAGAAACTCTGTCTGGTAAGGAATAAAAAAAAGCTCCCAGCTGTAGCTCCCTGATAAGGAAGACACCAGGAAGTCTTGCCGGGAATTTTCGTCTTAGCCAGACATCGGCGAAAACACAAAGACACATTCATGAGGCCAGTGTGAAAAATGTAAATATGGTGGGTGACTGCCTCTGTCACTTCCGCTGATTCACATGGGCAGCAGGCCAGCACTGGGGCAATAGTCAGGCATTGACAAACACACATACAGACACATCTGTTGTTTCCACTTACAGTTCATTTAACAAATAAGAATAAAATGAGTTTACTCATTTACAGCTGAGTGCTTTTGTTACAGGAAAAAAAATCAGGTAAAAGATGAATAGATACTATTTTGGTGATGACTTATCAACTGTTTCATTTGTTTCATTATTAGCATCAGGGTAGTTCTCATAGGATTTCTGTTTCAACATACCAAACAGACCCTTGTTGTCAGCTCATGTGATTGTTTGATGTGATAAGCAGGAGTAGTTTGAGAACAAAATAGAAAGTTCTTACATTGTTCTTATATTGTTTTTATCATCAGAAGGATCTGTCTATTATTGAAAAGATTTGTGTAGAAACATCATTTGCTTTGAATAGAAACCCACTGAATGTTTACCATTGTGGAGGTCGAGCAGGTGCTGAATAAATCCACTGCCACCCGCTGACCTTTTTTGGTCGGTCGGCCTGTTTGTAAAAAGAGTAAAATATGCAGGTAGGTGGGGTCTTTAAGACGCGCACATACACACAAACACATATTTTAATTATGGAAGATGGGGAAAATGAGAAAATATTTTCAAAATCTTTACAACTGAGATTTTGATGTTTTTTTTTTTTCATATGGCCCAACCATAGAGTAAAGTGGTTGAAACCATCTGTCTCCACCTATTACAATAAATGTATTAAAAACATAACATACATATGGTAAGTGCTTATTACTTCTATCAGTCAAATTATTTCTGAGGAAAATTAGGTTTTTCCCATTTTTATAGTGAGGTGCCAGAATTGTACTTGTACTTGTCTTCAGATGCACTCTATTGAAATCGTGGCACAAGCTGTCTGCACCATCTTGTCTGGACTGGGTTTACTTAACCCAGTTGGGGTAGGTAAGCAAGGCCATCCTGGAGTCTCTGGGATTACTGTTAAATAAGACCATCATTAATCGTTAAGTATGAGTGCCATCCAGTACCGTACTTAAGCCTCAGAGGTGCTTCTCAAAGACCATTCACTCCAAGTACGATAGCTATATAACAACAAATAAATATAACTGTAATTAATAGGAATAAAAACATTTTTTCAGAACTTTTCAGAGTGATCTTTTGAATGATAAAAGTTTGACAGCTAATAAAAAACATGGATTACATTCAAATGAGGGCAGACTTAAGTAATTATTGGTCAGTGAAAATGTAAAAATTGTAGCTACAGTTATATTTATAGTTATTGTTCAGTTCAACTCTGGAAAGTGAATGGGCTCTTGGCCCACACTGGCAATCTTTACTAAAGTCAATTTGGAGTATTTATGTCGATGGTAAACGCATACTGTTGTATTAAATGGTGTTAAATATATAATATAATATAATTCTATATATGTTTGCCTGACATAAGGAACCATTTCAAAATGTCATTTACCCTCATCTTCAAAATTGTAATGCATCCCCCTCTCTTCTCTGCAACCATTGGTTGTAGGCTTATCCAGTGCCTGCAGAGGCATTTTGATCCATGCCCATCCTGCCTCATGCAAGCTAGAGAATCCATGAAAGGGGGTAGACTATTATGCATAGCAGACCCTGATGTGTGAGAACCAGACTAAAGTCAATTTAAGGGGTCAATCAGTCAGGCGTGTTGTGTGTATACATTTCCATTATGCACTCAATTCATCCATGTAACTGTCATAGCTGGAGCACCAAGATGACACTGTGCAGCCTCTTCCTGCAGAGGCAGTTGTTGCCTTGTAGATCAGAGTTCAAAGTAATGTCACACCGTGACATCCAGTCTTTCGTTAAGTAAGCCCCTCAGAGTGAACCATAATCCTCCCACCGCAACTCTAAGCTCTATTTACAGACCCAGTCACTCGCAATCCATCCCCATTAATCAAAACCAGGAAATGCCCATTTCTATGCTGTCTGACATGGCACTGATAGGCTGCAGTACTGGCAGCGGCCTCAAATGTCCAAGGAAGGGCCAGTGGAATTTCCGGGTGCATTACTGACATTTTTTCCCAAGCAAAAAAAAGCAAATGTGATGGACCATATCCCAAAGAGAGGTAGTTGACGTAGGGAAGGCCTTCGACTTCAACAGCATGAACGCTTGTGGCATATTCTGTTGTTCTTGGTATTTTCCTTGACCTTTCATTGACCTTTAAAGGTTACAAAGCTTTTGGTTTGACCTCATCTCAAATGGAGCAGTAGTCATTTATCCATGACAACTCATTTTATCCTTTGCCAATTTATATTAAGTCATTAGAAGATTGTAGAAATGTACTCTTTGACAACCCCAACCCCCCCCCCCCCCCCCCCCCCACACACACACTCTAAACCCACCCCAGTCCCAGTCATGTGTCCAAAAGCCTCAGCAAGACTGTAGGCGATCTCAGGGTGATTAGAGAGGCTTTGCTTTCTATCCTTAGCTTGCCCAGGACCTGATTAGCATGTAGGCCCTCGTTCGGAGAGGGAGGGAGGGCTTTTGAACTGGCCGCTCTCTCGCTCGCTGGCTTGCTCTCATGCCAGCTCTCCACCTGTACCTTCACTTCACCGAACTGCACTTGTTCCCTGTGGAGTGTACCACAGCTTGGTGGATAGTTGAACATTCAACAAACGAGCAAAAGGAAAAAACATTTGGCTAATTATGAAGGTGGGTGGGTGAGTATTTCAAATGCATGTTGGTTGTGGATGTGTTTCTTGGTGAGAGCATTGTATGAGACTGGGTCTGTGCTCTTTGGATTTGGAAGCTGGAAGCAGGAAATGATTTGTGGTTTGGTGTTGAGAGCACTGTGCTGAATTTATCTTTGCTGTTTGCATTTAATAGCTAACTGTAGGCCTTCCTCTGTGTTTTAGTACTGATTTTGTGGTATCATAAGAGCTGAACAGCATCACTGGAATCATGTTTTGAGCCCATGTACATGCAGGGTGTACTGATACGTCCTTGTTGCATGGTAATACCACAAGCGAGAAAATATCTCCAGTGACAAAATAGTTTGAATTTGAAGATGGGCACACATTTCCAGGTTGTGCGCGTCAGGCTGAACCACCCAGCGTGAAGCCCATAGCTATTTATCATGACGAGACCAATTTGGCTCCAGTTTCTTTGCGTGTTTTGTATCATTCAGTTCTGATGCTTGCAGCTCACTGTGTGTTATTGTCAGTGGCTGAGACTTGTTTGGACAGCAATAATGGCTTTCGTACGTGCAAACCTTATTTGTTGATGCCTCTTTTTCCCGCAAAGCTTTTATGTGAAACAGAAATCGGAAGAGGCCGCTGGCTGGTTGGACACAATTTCAGCATTTGGGGCTCTCCAGTGAGGAGGATGCGGTTTTTCGAGTTTCCTCAGTTCACCCCGTAGCAGCCATGACACCTTGAGGCTAAATTAGATAATCTGGCCGGCTTTTTGTCAAGGTTAATAGTGTGTCTTCTTATATAAAGTGCAGGTGTCACTGCAGGCTGTGCATCTTTCTCAGCACCAAGAGAGTGCTGTGCAAGCAATGAAATCAATGCACTTGAACTGCAATTTGTAGTATCTATAAGCACTATGAACAGTCACAGGCCTGCAGTGTGTCTTCAAGTGTACTATTTACAACCTGCAGTATCTGCTGCACAAGCACTGCTGTGCATCAGGCTTTGTGTGGATGTGTGAAATCGTGGCATTTTTTGCATCAAATGCAGTGTGTTTACAGAATTTGTAAATGATGTTGCAGTGTTCTGCAGTTTTATTTATTTTATTTTTTTTTGCATTTATGCAAGTGGTAGTGTGTGGTAATCAAACATACTGCTCCTATGTTAATTTCAATATAAATCAGTATTGGTGAAATAGATTTTTGACAAATGTATTTTTTTCACATTGGGAATGCACAACGTATATCATATCACTCCACAGTGGGTGATCAGCTGTCTATTTTTAAGTGTCTTGAAGATTACCTTGGGTCTTTACTGTCCCTGCTCCTGGTTTCCTCCAGGTCTGGACCCTTTCATCTTCTTCCCCTCACTGTTCGGTCTCAATGTACTTGGCACACACAAGACCTTAATTTGACAGACAGACAGAGTTCTATTTTTACAGATTTCTTATAGACGTGTGGCTTAGACTTGCCTGCCATTCAAGATACATGTACATCTCTACTAGAATAAAAATAGAATGACAGTTGTCTACTGTATATGGTACCAGTGTTCACTTATAAAGAGTTTAAGAAGAGATGCATTATATCAGATCCTGTAACATTACAAAATGTGATATGCCAAACATCAAAATGGCTGCCGGTTTAAGTACACAGTTTTAATCAGAAACTGACAAATTCAGAAAATTGCCTCTGATAATCCTGCAGCTGTTTTTTTTTTTTTAAAATATACTTATGTATTTAGTTTACAAAGTCATGGCTATGTAATTTGGGCACAAAAATAGCTTGAATCATATGATTAGCAGTCCTGATCCCAGCCGTTCAACTCCTTGCTCTTTATGTAATTTTATTGACTAGCCATTTAAAAAATCAGTCACCTGTTGTGAAGCTGATTGGCAGTTTACTGTGATGATGGTGGTTACGGAATGAATTTAATGGAGCAGAGGTGGATCTGTTCCAGAGTTGGACCAGAGCCGCTTTCACACCAGATCGACAGATCCATTCCAAACTCATAGGTCATCGGGGCGTCCCTGCAGACTGCCTTTTTATGTGGAATGGAATAATTGTGGGGAAAGAGAAATGTTTTTTGTGTATGTGTGTGTGTTTGTGTGGGGCCCACACTGCGGGCATGGCCAGGTATGCGTGAGAGATCAAAAACTAAGGCTAACTTAAGTCTTTAATTAAGATTGCATTGAAGCAGATGGCCTTCAGTATGTTTAAACGTGTTACTTTCAGTCGACTTTTAACTGACTGTACACATTTGTGATGCTGTTTACTTACATTACAGTTCAGAGATCAGTCTCTGAAAAGAATTGTTAGTTAACACCCAATGTTCAATATACGACTGTACTCATTGGGGAACTACCCAAATTGCTAGAAATGTTAGCAATTCAGACAGAGG
>JAGFZM010002920.1:83589-102783 GCA_017657215.1 Limnothrissa miodon
ATGGTGTTGCCCATGTGTCTGATTTAACGTCTGTTTCACCATATGGGTTTTAAATCACAGGGATCAAAATGCTGTTAAATGAAGGATCGAAATGAGTGTGCTTTGCATTTGCAAAGATTATCACCTAATCAGTTAATCCCTTTAAATTAAACAGAAGGAAAGTGTGGTCTGTTGATCCCACTCCACAAGTGATCACTTGACTTTAGAGTTGGTTGACTCAGTGAGCACTGAATGACTGGCACTAATAAGATAATTTTACCATTGACTTTTCTGTAATGGCAACTAAAAAGATAAGTCACACGTCATATCCAATGTATCCCATTAGAAGTACGGCTAAATTTTTTTTTTTTAATACAATAAATCTACATTTATGGGCATTTAAGTTTTAAAAGAGTCTTTCAACTTCTGTTAATTATCTATTTCTCACTCTGGCTGTGGCTAACACAATGTGTCAGTCATTTGTTGGCTGTCTCTAAAATAAAGTCTGCTTCATAACTTAATAACACAATACTTAAGCACCTTTTTATTTTGATGAAGAGGTCTGATTTTAAAATCAGATGATTTGATTTTGAAAACAGCTTGTAGCTAACTGTCAGTAACTCAGCTGTCATCTATGAAATTATTGTCAGAATACAGAAGATTCATGTTTCAATGTTAAACAATCTAGCGAAAAATCTGAATCATGATCATTATCACCAGTTACTGTAAAATCAGAGTACTGGTGACTTGACAGGTGCAATCAGATTGCAGTTTAATTTCATAAAAGCACAATTTCAGTCTAATTACTTAATTTACATTATTTTTTTTAAAAATGACGACAGATCTTTAAAGAAAGTAAAAATTTCAGACTTTCCTGGTAACTTGTGTGACGTGTGTGTTTGTGTGTGTGTTTCTCTGCAGCATGGCATGACGAGGCAGAAGGCGTGTGGATCAGTGGCACAGAAATGCATGGGGTGATTTCAGTATCCTCTGCAGTCGACCTCTGATCTGTCGCGCCCTCTCCCATGTGACCTAACACCCTCATCATTGATTGGATAAACTAGGACCAACCTCTTTTCGGATCGGCCTGCTGTTGCAGCTGGCTGGCAGTGAGACGCTGTGTGGGGAGGCACAAAATGGCCACCCACAAGCGCAGCTACCATTGTTTTGATGCCCTAGGCGATGACGTCCCCCGCAAGGCCTCCCGACAGCCTGCACCTCCCCGAAGCACCCGCCCGGAGATGCTGGAGGATGCCAGCAGCACGGGTGGCGGCGGATGCAGCTGCCAGCCAGGGGCCCAGGCAGAGACTGGAGGAGCCCAGGCCTCGGGTTGGCAGCAGCCGTCAGATGGGCAACAGCATGCGCATTCCCCCAAGAGGCCTGCCAGGCCTGAAGAGGGCGCAGCTGACGGCCCCAGAGAGCACCACTTTCACAGACACTCCAAGAGGATTATGCTGGTGAAGAACAGCGACCCGTCCGTGCGGAGGTACATCGTGCTGCATCGCAGGGCCGTGCGCAGCCTTGGAGTCTTCATCGACGAGGTCTCGGAGCTAATGCAGACTCACGTCCGCAAGCTGTGCACCATGGAGGGCCACAAGGTGAGCAGGCGGATGGCCATCAGGCACTTAGGTTTTGTGAAGATGTAAATTTGATGTCAGCAAAGTACCAGAGATAGTATCAGAGATCAGAGGGGAAACATCTCAGGTGATTTAAGATGCGCTGTAATTTCTCTCTTATTTTAGCCCCTCCCCCTAGCTGGAGGACACAAAATTATTGTATTAAAGATGGTTAAAAGTCAAAAAGTGACACTATTCATTTGCATTACTTTTCAAATAATGTCTGAATAAACAATATCCACTCACACACTCTTTTTTAATAAGGTTTTTAATTCCATCATGTTAGTCTCTAGAAAAAATTCTAAATACATAAATATCAATATAAAATGTTTCCAGATTTGGAAATACTGTGTAGCTAAAAAGGATTTATAAACTGTTAGGGAAAAAATCAGTGATGAATGTAATCTGAGTCTGTGCGTGCCACTGAATGAGCCACTGGTTTTAAGGTGTGAAAGCATTTAGCTGTTATCAGTAATACAGAGGCCTCTAGTGACTGAACGCATTATAGCCCTAGAGTGATGAATCCTCTGAGTCCGTGAAAGTCACTTACTGTGAGACTGTGAAACAAAGCTGAAGCTGAATTTATTCTTTTTATTTTGGTAAGAATAAAAAAAATGCACTTATAAAAGCATCTTCAGCCTTATTCAGTTCAGCCACAAGTTGATTTAGTAGACTAGAAGTTAGTTAGCCTGACCAAAGTCAGGTCAGTTCCAGAGTTAGGAAGGTTCTTACAGATGAATAGACGTAATGAGTGCCATAGACATGGCGTCACTGAGGAAACGGACAGACTCCTTTGGCGTGGCATGAAAGTGAGAAACCCTGAGCGGCTCCAGCTGGTCGGAGCATGACCATGGGTGGGGGGTCATGTCCAGTAAAAGTGGCATCATGGTTAGTTTTGCTCACTTGTCTGGTGCCTCCAGAGGGCACTTCCTTGAAGGGGCAAGGCCAGGGGAAACACTTTGTCAGTCAGAGTGAGAAAGAAAAAAACTAACTACAAAGCATCTCTTTTTCTGTTGGCACCTCACTGAGACACATCATACTGCACAGCAGGTTTATATTTCCACAACTGTAAGAATCACTTGACACTGACTGCCTGGAGTTAGACAAAAAGCCCCCAAAAATGTTTTCTCAATGAGCAGCTGTTTAGAGTGACAGAACTGCAACAATGTGTGTTATTAAACTGCCCACATCTGCACCTATGCCATGCACCGGGCTTCTGATTTTTAAATTAGATTTGATTAAATTATGCAGTACATCCCATAGGAAATTCCTGCATCCATTAAAAGACATTCGGATGATCTACATACACATTTCTATGATGACCCACACATCTACTCACTTTTTATAATAAAAAAATATATAACATAATTGGGAGCAATTTAGAGAACTCAGTTTTCGATTGTGAAAATCACATGGAAGTATTAAAAACAAAGCTTAGCGTGACTCCACAGCACATACGCTGTAGGAAATGGCGGCCCTGGAAAGGGTCCAATTAAAGATGGGGAGAGAGAGGTGGGGATTACGTGCTTTCTTTGGTAGCATGTGTGTCTCTCTCTGTGTGTGTGTGTGTGCTCATGTGAGCCTACACTAAGAATCTGAGCAAGTGGATTGTGCAGAATTACTCAGTGAACTTGGCTGGGACAGCTAGTGTAGCGGTTTAAGGAATCCGGCTAGAATGACAGAAGCCTGCAATCCTGGCTGCCACTCTTGTGCCCTTGTGCAAGGGCCCTCTCCAGGGGGAGTAATTGACAGCGTAATTGAAACGGTTCTGCTAAATGTTGGGCAGAGAATCATTCCATGGACACCAGAAGATCCGTTATGTATACATCCCAGCATTGGAAGAATAATCTGTGTGGGGCGGAGGTGTTCTGTTGAAATCACTGTTTCTGTTGGCTCACACATGTTTATGTAGCAGAAATAATTACAGAACTATAAAGTAGTGATAGCGGGCCCACCATGGCACTTGAGGTGGTCAGAACGACCTAGAACATCTCAGGGGATTTGTGGAAGTTTGGTAACCATGGGTGTAGGACGTCTGTGGGCTTGACCAATCGCTGTTCCCAAAAAGGTGGAATGTTTTGTTGGCTAAGCATCTGCGTCTTGTCCTGGAGCCGGTCCAGGCGTTTCCTCTCTCCGTCAGAGCCCAGAGTCCTGGCGGCTCCCCCTGGCCCAGGCAGTCAGCAGCCGTTTGGAGCAGACACATCCTATTAGTATTGCCCGAGGCATGTACTTCCTTGAGAAAACATGCTACAAGTCAGCACACACCCTATACTGGGGCTGTCTTGATACTGAGGGGATTGATACTGAGGAGACCTTAGGAAGCACTGTTAGGTGTAAAGTTAAAAAAGCTAAAGTTTATGGATAAGTAGAAGTTTTGTGCGTGTAGGTGTGTGTGTGTTGGTGTGTGATTGTCTGTTTGTGTGTCTCTCATTGTGTGTGTGTGGTGTGTGAGTGTGTGTGTGACACAAATGAGTTGTGTCTAACTCCAAAGATGCTTTATTTGCAACACCAGGGAATGGCTCCTGCCCTCTTGACCACACGAGGCCACTAGACATCTGTTGTGAGGACACCGTCAGGGAAAAAAGTGCAAATCTAAATAGACTCCAAAGCTTATGTAACCAATGATAAGCTGTTCTGCACTCCACAACTTTTCCTTGCACATTATATAAGGGAGGCTGTATAATGGTCTATAAGTATCAAAGTATCCCAGCAGAATGAATTACACAGATTTAATTAGGCCAAATAATCAACTTAAAGTGGAAAAGACTTCATCATTTATTTTTGTATTTGCAGCCATCACAAACTGCCATCATTCTATGAACTTTATGCTAAAGAAGTTGAGATCTGATCTCAAGATCTCAAGATCTGTTAATTGACACAGGCACACGGCAGAAAGTGATTATTACCTAACTATTTAACTATGGTTTGTGATACCTATACTTTTAATTCGGAGGTTGTTGTCAGACTTTGAAACTAGAAAGTACAAGAAAATATTAACACAAAAGTGAATACCCTGAGGGAGGCTAATGTAGGGACAGATTTGGCTCTGCTCTGGCTGAGTTGCGGTTAAGACGTGGCTGTGCCCAGTAGCAGCCTGAGATGCCATATGGAACTGGTCTTCCCTGCTGTATTGTTCTTGGAGGATGCAATCGGGATATTCCTCCTTCTCTGTTACTTTACATTGCCGTGATGCACTTGCGGCCGGGAATAACTATTAATCTTGCTCAAATCAGAGCTATTTTGAACCAACAGAAACAGGTCAACTGTGAGAAAACACACGTTTGGGCAGAGAAACTCAGAATTGCATCCTCCTCGACTGCAATTAATTATCTTCAACGTTTTACCTATCAGCCCAGAAATAGCCAGATATCTGTCTTAGACTCCCTGAATATCGAGAAGTTTTTAGGATTGAAAAATGCCGAGCCAGCAGATATAACAGGGTGTGGAAAAAACAAGCCTGATGCTCTGCACCCTTCCCCAATTTACCAGCCAGGACTGAAATGTATTCTGTTAAATGTGATAGTGTGTGAGACTTGTATAGTATGATAAGTCGTGTAGCCTGACATGTAGGCTATGTTTGTGTAACCCTCTGGCAGATCTCTGTACTTTTGAGCTTTGGGTTTTATTGTTTTAGCATTTATTATTGTGTTATATTTAATACAAATGACTAATTCATTCTTGTGTTAGGTAATCATTCTGTGTGATAGTAATTCATTTATGATGTAGGGTGAGCTGTATAGAAAAATTAAACTTCAGAGGAAAAGTAACTTCATCATAATACAATGATATACTTAAAAGAATCTGTCTCTGTGTAGAATCTTGAAATTGCAGTTTAGGGAGTAGGGATGTTGCGCTACACAAGATTTTGGTCTTTTATTTTTTGTATTTAATGTTCGCCAATGAAAAAGGAGATAAAAAGATGTTACCCTAGGTTTTATTAATCTTACTTTTGTTGGCAAAGATGCTGCTGCTCCCTAGTCATAACTTAAGTAACTCACTGTTGTGTCATCTTTGGGAAGTTTTGATATAATTGTATCAATTATCTATCAATCTGATTATACTGATTCTGATTTGGTCCCCCAAAACATAATTGGCAGTAATGGAGTAAAATGCAAATGAAAGTGCATTACATGCATTCAGCCCAGTGTACAACATGTTGATGCACAACATAGGCAGACAGGGATATTGTTACACACACCTTCTAGCAACCCATGTCGAGTTAAAAAATTGATCAATTGAATTGGATTTGGATTTGACTTTCGTGTTCCTGCTCTATCTTTGAGGGACCAAAAAGCCACCTGGAAGTGAATGTGAATGTCTGTCTTGTTTCCCTGTGGTCAGCAAGCCTAGTGAATCCTGAGCTGCGATGTGATGGACAGGGAATCCGCTGAGTGCATTGTCACCCAAGACGGGGCTGGTATAATCCCTCTCTGTGTTTGCTAAGTAATCAGCATGACAAGGGTGATATCCTCCACCCTCATACAGCTTTCTGCGAAGTCCTCTGAAAATGAATAAACAATTAATGTTCAGTCATGTTATGAATTATGCTTAAAGGATTTATCTGGAGTAAAATACACTTTATCAATTTACGGATGATTGGGAGTACATACGTTGAGTTCAAAATCATGTAATTCGGGTGTGTAATTCGGGACATCAAAATCATGTAATTCGGGTGTGTTTTGAGAAAGTTATATTTTATCGTTTTGAGCCAAACCTCGTTAGCCTGGAAGTGATCCGGGCATATAATTTCCACCGCTATAAAACGCTATTTTTATACCTCTTCTACAGTTCCAAATGACATACATACACTTATGTGCTAGTGAGTAGAGTATCCCGAGGTCTTCATGTGGTCGGATAGAGTGTCGAGAATGAATTTTAACGAGCCAGTACCTTGCCGGAAATGGTGCTGCTTTAGTTGCCATCTTTAGCTTTTTCACACGAGATTTTTTATCTTTTAAATGCAAAAATTGTGAATTTCCAGAGCGTGTTACTCCACACTCGGCAATCGACTCCTCCTTCCCCTAAAGATGGCAGCTAAAGCAACAACATATCTGGACAGGTACTGGCTCGTTAAAATTCATTCTAGACTCTCTATCCGACCACATGAAGACCTCGGGATACTTCGGTTTGGCTTTAGGGACCCTCAACTCACTACTATGTAAGTGTAATGTTGTAGAAGAGGTATAAAAATAGCCTTTTATAGCGGTGGAAATGATATACCCGGGTCACTTCCTGGCTAACAAGTTTTGGCTCAAAACGGTAAAATATAACTTTCTCAAAACACATCCGAATGACATTATTTTGATGCTAAACCTCATGCAGATTTACCCACCTCTGTCAACAGTCTAATGAAGCTGTTTTTGGTAAAATCACTAGTGCAGATGGTGCTGTGCTTAAAAGAGACTTAACTTAACTTAACTTTGCCAGTAGCCTCTTCATGTTTAATGTGAATGTAATCCATGGACAATCCTCATTCTAGTATCTAACAAGTGATTCACAATTACTCCGGTTTCCTTCTGTTCCCATTTTGTTTTAGATCGACAGTGTTTCGAGTCTCTTGCAGTGCCCAAGTGTGCTGATCTGTGTGGGAAGGGAACCGTTTCACCCCTTGCTTCTGGACAGCATACGGAAAAACTCAGATGACAAGCTGCCACCAGTGAACACAAAATCACGTGTCAACCTGTGCACCCAAGGCCTAGATGACAGGAAGAATTGTAAGTTGGTGTCTGTATTCAGCAAATATAGGGACCAAAACATTTAGCAAAACAACTTTTCTGCCAAAAGTATGAGTGTGTGGAATCTTGCCAAAGATACCTTATCTGATCTTACAAATTAATTTTGATTTTTGTGTAGAAAATATATGACTATTTAATAACAGATGCAGTTTTGTGATGGCATAGAGGTCACAGCACTTTTTTTTGGTTAGATTCTATTTCTACAGTCAGAAATGATGTCAGACTTCACGGTGTCATTCTTTTAATTTTTTGTCCACTTGTCTGTATGAATGTAATTAGCTTGCAGAACATTTCTTAAAAAAAATTCCATTGTCTCCACTGACAACATATTCACAGCAGTTAAAATGACTTAAATGTTTGTACTAGGTGTCACTAACCAATCATTTGAATATTGAAGATTCTATTTGTTTCTTTTGTTTCATTCATATTTTGAGTCATTGGGTCATGTAACTGGTGTTAGGTGGGTTGAAGTGGTCACTGATACAGAATTTTGTTGTTTTGCCATCATATTTTTTATAAATAGTTTTTAATATATAAAAACAGTGAATCCAAAAAAGAAAAAATGACTAAAATGTTCTTTTTTTTGTTTTGTTTTTTACCTTTACAGTCAACTTAGGACTTGAGACAAAGAAAAGCATCATTCACCCAAGGTCTGAGTCCAGCACCAGGGCATCAAGGCAATCGCTGTCATCTGAGAAGTCATCCTCGAATGGAATCCACTCTGCGGGACATTTAGGTCACTACCCACACATGAGGGAGAGCATGATGGATGATGATATTGAGAAACGAGTGCTTGTCAATAAGGATGGTAGCCTGTCGATGGAAATGAAAGTGCGTTTTCGACTGCTCAATGACGAGACGCTGCACTGGTCTACAGAGATAAAGAAGACAGCTGGACCTAACACCAATCCATACTTTCAAGGGTACGACGAGCCATGTTACTTACATCACCATAGCGCAGAGAGCTGCTCAGAGGATTCCCTGTCAGTTGGAGATGCTGAGGAGGCGTATAATAAATTTCACCAACAGCATTTGCAGGAGCCTCATTGCCCAAACTGTTGTAGTCTGTGTCAAGAATATGAGATCTGGAAAAATCCCAACACGGTTGACCGAGAGACTAGGACTCGCATCAGGTCGTCAAGCTCAAGCACATCCGCACGTGTAATAGTATGCAAAAAGGAATCTATGGATAGTGTGCGCACCATGTCACGGTCGAGTGAAGAGTTTACAGAACACACAGTTGAAAAGGCAACCTGTATTAAACAGACAGTTGAAGAGAAATATGTCACATGCACTTGTCAAACCAGTGTGGCTTCAGAGCACACAGAGGAGAAGAATGTGAGTCCTGAAAAATCTCAGGCTTCTGACAACGATGCAGAAAATACGGACAAAGAGTCATGCAAAAGTGGATCTACCGGCCCCTCGCAGAAACATGCGGTGAGTGTTCACATCACTCAAGTCTCACATGAGGACAATCGGTCAGCATCTGCAGTCAGCAATTCCTCCCAGGTACTAGCCTCTCTCAAAGAGGATCAAGATGATGAGGAAGATGACCTGCCACCAAGTGTATCCAGAGCATCCTCATGCAATGAGAGCACTGACTCAGATGAGGACTTGACTGCAGCAAGTGCTGCACCAAGCTCTTGCTCCAATATGATCTGTAAAGTTTGCCCAATGCAACGCTTGACACCTGGATCTCCAAGCAAAGCATCAAGTCTGTCAGGAAGGTCAGAGAAATCAGCCAGGTCACCGATTTCAGATGGGGATGATGGAAAAGAGCTGGACAGGTGCTCAGAGGAAGATGGCGACAAAGGATCTGAGAGTGGACTTTCTTCTAACTCTAAACATTCAGCTAAGTCTAATAAAAATCCAGGTATGGAGTCTGCAAAAACACCAGAAGAGTCAGATGAAGCTGATGTGAAAGCAACGGTTGAAGAAACGCAAAGAGCATCAAGTTCAAAATCTGCAAAATCTTTAAAGTGTAAGAGTGAGGAAAAAGATGAGAGATCGATAAGTGCCATGTCTGCCAAATCAAATGCCTCTGCAAAATCACATAAGTCAAATGGTTCAGAAGCTGCTATGGGTGAAGCTGTAGAGAAAACAGATGAACGAGCACCAAGTGCCATGTCTAAGAAGTCAAACATTTCTGTAAAGTCAAAGAAATCAGATGAGTCCAAAGCAACACATGAAACGAATGAAAGAGCATCAAGTGCCATGTCAGCTAAGTCAAACACATCCACATGTTCAAGGCAATCAAATGCTTTAGAAGTCAAAACGGAAGAGCCTTTAAGTGGAGAACACCTAAATGAGAATATACCAGCAAGCACTACTTCAGTAAGATCTAACAATTCTGCCCAGCCTCATTCAGAAGTGGCAGCTATTACATGTGTATGTAGCACAGATGAACAGAAAGAGGCAATGGCTGAAGAACGAGCTGCAAGTGCCATGTCTTCTAAATCAAATGCCTCTGCAATATCAAACAGGTCAAAAACTCCTGTGGAAGCTGCAGAAAATGACATCTCAACAAATGATAGGGCTCCAAGTGCAGCTTCTGCCAGGTCCACTGCTTCTGCTAGAGGAGCTTCTCCAGCTGCTAAACAAACTGTGGAAAGACCCACAAGTGCACTGTCTGCAAAATCAAATGTCTCAGCTACTTCAAAGAAATCAAAGGTCTCAGATGCCCAGCCTGAGGCGGATGGAGGTTTGGAACAAACAAATGATCAAAGACCTGCTAGTGCTATGTCCGCTAAGTCAAATACATCTGCAACATCTAAAAGGTCAAAGATTTCAAGTGCACAGCATGACACAGAAGACGCTAGATCTCCAAGTGCATTGTCTGCTAAATCAGTTACTTCTGAAAAGTCCAATGTTTCAGACATTGCACTCCAGCAAGACGAATCAGTTGAAGTGAGAGCTTCTAGTGCGACCTCTGCCAGATCAAACACATCTGCAAGGTCTAACAGGTCGCAAGTTGCTAATACAGCAGCTGAAGACGAACAAGCAAAAGAACAAGAGGAGAGAGCTCCAAGTGCTAGATCAAATGTCTCTACTAGATCCAAAACGTCTAATGTTGTAGAAGTTGAAGCAATGGATGAGACAACAGAGGAGAGATCTCCTAGTGCACTGTCAGCTAAATCCAATGTTTCTGCAAAATCAAATAAGTCAAGAGTTTCTGAAACTGAACCCAGAGAGGAGGAGGAGGAGGAGGAGAGGGCTCAGAGTGTCATCTCTGCCAAATCAAATCTTTCCACAAGATCTAGAAAATCAAAAGCATCAGAACCACCTCAAGAGGAAGAATCTGAGCAGAGACCCTCTAGTGCATTGTCTGCTAAGTCCAATGTTTCAGTGAGATCTAAAAAGTCTAATGTTTCAGAAGACCCCAAAAATCCAAAGGAACCTAAGCAAACAGAGGAAAATGATGATCCAGAAGAGAACAGAGCACCTAGTGCTGCTTCTACAAAATCAAATGTTTCTACAAGGTCCAACAAATCAAAGCAAGCAGAGGAGAGGGCTCCCAGCGCATTGTCAGGAAAGTCCAATGTTTCAACCAGATCCAAAAAATCAAAGGTTTCTGAGGCATCCAAGGAGGAAACTCCGGAGGAGCGTGCACCTAGTACCACATCAAATATGTCATCGAGATCTAAAAAGTCAAAAGCAACAGGTGCACCTAAGGAAACAGCAGAAGAGGACACCGAGGAAACTGATGGGGTAACCGAGGAAAGAGTTCCCAGTGCATTGTCTACTAAGTCTGATGTTTCAGTAAGCTCTAAAAAGTCAAAAGCTTCAGAAGCACCTGAGGCAGCTGAGATAATTGTAGAAGCAACAGAGGACAGGGCTCCAAGTGCCATGTCAGCAAAATCAAATATCTCCACAAGGTCCAGGAAATCAAAGGTTTCAGAGGCACCTGTGGAATCTGTTGAACCTGAAGCAGAGGAAGCTGAATACCCAGTCGAGGAGAGGGCTCCTTCTGCATTGTCGGCAAAATCCAATGCTTCGGTGAGATCCAACAAATCTAAAGTTTCTGTAGCTGCCTCTGACAACGAAGAGAAGACAGTAGAGACAGAAGAGCCAGGTGAACCTGAAGATGCAGAAGGGCCAGCAGAGTCTGAAGGTCCTGAAGAGGTAGTTGAACCTGAGGTCCCTGATGAGTCAGCTGAACCTGAAGGTTCTGAAGAGCCTGAGGGTCCTGAAGTGTCTGCTGAACCTAATGTGGAGCAGATCCATGAGCCAATTGAGGAACCCGCTGAAGAAAGGGCTCCTAGTGCACTGTCGGCAAAGTCCAATGCTTCAGTAAAATCTGAATCAGAAAGATCTAAAGATTCTGTAGCTGTCCATGACAATGAGGAACCAGCAGCAGAGAGAGAAGAACCAGTAGAACCTGAAGGTTCTGAAGAACCTGATGGCCCTGAGCAGTCTGCTGAACCTGATTTGGAGCAGACCCATGAGCAAATTGAGGAAGCTACTGAAGGGAGACCCCTGAGTGCTTTGTCTGCTAAGTCCAATGTTTCTACAAAATCTAATAAGTCTAGAGTTTCTGTTGCTGCCCCTGAAGAGGAGAGAGCTGCAAGTCCTGCTTCAGCAAAATCAAATGTATCTGCAAAATCTACCAAATCAAATGCATCAAAGGCACCAGAACCAATAGAGAGAGCTTCTAGTGCTATGTCCACTAAATCAAACATTTCTACAAGATCAAAAAAGTCAAAAGTGTCAGTAGCAGAACCTGAAGAACTGACAGGTGACAGGCCCTCTAGTGCCTTTTCTACCAAATCAAATGTCTCCACAAAATCTAAAAAGTCAAAGGCTTCCGAGGCACCTGAAGTATCAGCAGAACATGAAGCTGTGGAAATTGAAGAACCAATACAGGAAAGAGCACCAAGTGCTGCTTCAGCAAAATCAAGTGTTTCTACAAGATCTAAAAAGTCAAAAGTGTCAGATGCCCCTGGAGATTCAGCTGAATCTAAGGCAGAAATAACTAATGAGAAAGCAGTGGAAAGAGCTCATAGTGCAATGTCTTCCAAATCAAATTTTTCCACAAAATCTAAAAAATCTAATATTTCAGAAGCCCCTGAAGAATCAATTAGACCTGAAACTAGGGAAACTGATGAGCCATCAGAGGAGCAAGCTCCAGCTTTAGTTTCAGAAGCTGCACCTGAGGAATGTGCAGAGGAGAGGGCTGCAAGTGCCATGTCGGCAAAATCAAATATCTCTACAAAGTCTAAAAAATCGAATGTTTCAGAGGCCCATGTAGAATCAACAGAGCCTGTGACAGAGGTAACTGAAGAGGCCATTGAAGAGAGGGCTCCAAGTGCTTTGTCAGCAAAATCAAATATATCCACAAAATCTAAAAAGTCCAAAGTTTCAGAGACTCCTGTGGAATCTCTGGAACCTGTGACAGGGGAAGCTGAGGAACCAGTTGAAGTGAGAGCAGCTAGTGCATTGTCAGCTAAGTCCAATGGTTCAGTGAGATCCAATAAATCCAAACTTTCCTTAGCAGCCCCTGAGAATGAAGAAGAGCTAGAAGAACCAGTTGAATGCCCTGAAGAGTCAGCTGAACCTGAGGATCCTGAAGGGCCAGCTGAACCAGATGGCTCTGAAGAGCCAACTGAACCTGAAGCAGTGGAGATGGTGAAGGCAACTGAGGAATCCCCTGAGGCAAGACCTTCTAGTGCTGTTTCTGCAAAGTCCAGTGCTTCTACAAGATCTAGGAAATCTAAAGTTTCTGAATCTGCACCTGAAGAGGAAATAACAGAGGCAAGGTCTCCTAGTGCAATGTCAGCTAAATCAAATGTGTCCAAAAGGTCTACAAAATCCAAAGTTTCAGAGGCAACTGAAGAACCAATAGGACAAAGGTCCCCTAGTGCTATGTCTGCTAAATCAAATAACTCCACAAAATCTCAAAAATCAAAGAAATCAGAGGCACCTGGAGAATCTGCAGATGTAGCTGAAGAACAAATTGAGGAAAGATCACCCAGTGTATTGTCAACTAAATCGAATGCTTCTGGAAGATCTAGGAAGTCAAAGGCATCAGAGGTTCCTGTGGAATCACCCGAATGTATGAATGAGGTAGAAGAAAGATCGCCTAGTGCAATGTCAGCTAAATCTAATGTTTCAGCAAGATCTAATAAATCCAGAGTTGCAGAATCCTCCCCAGATAACCATACAACAGAAGAGAGACCCCATAGTGCCATGTCAGTAAAATCAAATGTCTCCACAAGGTCTAAGAAATCCAAAGTTTCAGAGGCTCCTGCAGACCCTGAGGTAGAGAAAATTGAGAACACAACTGAGCAGGAGAGAGTTTCTAGTGCACTGTCAAATAAATCAAATGTTTCTACAAAATCTAAGAAGAAGTCAAAGGTTTCAGAAACAGCACCCGATTCGGAGACAGCTGAGGCTGTGGCCCAAGAGAGAGCATCAAGTTCAATGTCTGTTAAATCAAATGTTTCTACAAAATCTAAAAAGTCTAATGTCCCCCAAAATGCTCCTTCAGAATTGACTTGGGAAACTGTAGAGGAGAGGCCACTTAGTGCTATGTCTTCTGCCTCTAGAAAATCAAAGGTTACTGAAACAAAAACAGAAGAATGTTCTGCTTTGGAAATCTCTGAAGTGGAAAGAACTCCCAGTGCTGCCTCTGTAAGATCTAATAAATCAGAAGTTTCCCAGACTATAACACTACAAGTGACATCAGAAAGTGAGCAAACAACAGTGCAGTCGGAAGAGAGAGCTGCTAGTGCCATGTCTGCTAAATCAAATCTTTCCACAAGATCTCGGAAGTCCAAAGCAGAAGAAATCAGACCTGAAAACTCTACTGGTGCAGTGGAGGAAAGGTCAGTGGAGAGATCTCCAAGTGTTAAATCTAATGTGTCTGCCAAGTCAAAAAGATCAAAAGCAGAAGAAAAAAATACAGCTGAAGAACAAGCTAAGGAGAGAACATCAAGTGCCCTCTCAGCTAAGTCAAATGTCTCTGCAAAGTCTAGATCTACAAAGATTTCAGAAACTAAACTTGATCCAGAACTAGGTGAAAAAAGATCTGCCAGCTCTATGTCTGCAATGTCAAATGTTTCTGGGTCCAATGAAGCAACAGAGCAAAGAGCTTCAAGTCCAGTCTCAGGAGCAGCTTGTGCCACATCAGCAAAAGTCTCAGGCACTGTAAATCCTGATCCTGACGAGGAAACTGTGGACTGCGGACACTCTGTAAAATCTCTAGCCTCAATACACTCAAATATTCCTGCAATTGAAGAGCCTGAACAGCCTGTTGATAAAGTTGGAGAGAGAGTCCGCAGTCCAATGTCAACAAAGTCAAATACATCTGTTAAATCTAGAAAATCCAAGACTTCAGAGGCTGCTCCAGGACAAAGTGTCCCTGAGGACAGAGTGCCAAGTTCACTATCAGTGAAATCTAATGTCTCCACAAAATCAAAAAAATCCAAGGCCTCTGAAGCAGCACCTGAGGAAACTACCAGAACAGGGCGTAATTCTCCAAGTGGCATGTCTGCAAAATCTGATGCATCAGCAAAATCAAATAAGTCTAAAACCTCTACAGCAGCTGTAGAAAATGCAGAGGCAGACAATGAGGACAAAGAAAATAACATGCCTAGTTCTGGTAACACAAATATTGAGGGTTCTCAGAGATCTGCTAGTGCTTTGTCTGCCAAGTCTAAAGTGAGCAGTAATTTGAGCAGTGCTGCTGCATCAAATGCCTCGGTGTCTCTTGGACTTGCAGATGATCATGTTACAGACGATGAGGCAGCCTCCAATGTCTCAGATAGGTCCAGACACTCTGTGCCACAGGAAGGAACACTGAATACAGAAATACTTAGTGATAGAGCTAAGAGCACAACTTCTGGTAAAAGTGCAAAGAGTAAATCACCATCACCTCAGCAAAAGTCTAATCTTGAGACAGGATCACAAACTGATGAAAATATATCTCATAGTATTTGTCCAAAATGTCATTCCCCCATTCGCAAATCTAGTAATGCTACGGGCAGTGTAGCAGCTAGTCCACAGAGATCTGTTTCAACTGCATCAGCACGGTCAGGGAGGTCAAAGACCAGAGACACTATCACAGCAGAAGTAAATAACAGACCAAAAAGCAACACATCCACCAATCCTACTCATTTGCAAGTGAAGACTGATTATGGAAAAAGCAACAGTGAGAGTTCAGATTCAAATAAATCGAGTTACAAACCAACAAAAAAACATACTGCTGAGGAACCTCCTGGACCTACCTCAACAGAAAGCAGGCCCTCACCAAGCCCACCAAAAGGATCACCAAGATCAGGAAAACCTGCTCTTTGTGTTGTACATTCCCATGATAGTGTGTCATCACAGTCAATTTCAGTGGGAGAGGCCAATATGGAACAAATTGATACAAGAGCAGCAACTGCAGAAACCCAAAGCCAAAAGACAAATGGTCCTCTGGAGCCAGCAGATTGCAACAGAAGTGAAAAAAGCAGTGAAGGCAGATTTAAAAATAACAGTACTTCAGTTTTTAAGGAAGATGATGTCTCTGAGTTGGTTCCATCCAACTTGCCAAATGCATCGCCAACCGAGGTTGTTAATGAGTGGCTGAAGAAAATACCATCAGACAGTGCTCTTTATGACGTAGGTGAAGATTTCCATGAAAATGGCAATGTTGGAGAGCATCAGAATGCACCCGATGAGCCTGCACCAAAGGAAAGAGTTGATGTAGCTGAGGAGACAGCTGACAATGAAAAGTCTGAGGTGAGAAGTGACAAAGGTGACCCTCAAGACGCCCAAACTGAAGGTTCTGTGAAAGCAGAGAGCGAACCTGTTGCTGAAGAGCCTCAGAAAGTAAATGCCAAGGATGATGACACTGCAGTTCCGTCTTCTCCAAGAGAGGAAGAACCTGCAAAAGGTTTCCACTCCTCTGTTCAAGTAATGAAAGTTTTACTAAGTCCTAAACTTGACAGATGCCAAAGTTTGCCTGAGGTCTCTCCTGTTTATGGACGGAAACTGAGCTCCTCTGCCAGGGGGCTTCTTGACTGCCTTGCAAATCTGCAGCTCCTAGACTTTGATCCCAGTGACAAAACTGGAAAAGATGCCAGGTACAAGGAGTTGATGAACATTCTCCAGTCACTTTGGCTTTGTGACCCATCTGACAGTGAGCAGAAAATAAAGCTAAAAGCCAAAGTCAGGCGACGATCAGTAGATGAAGAATTCAATCACAGATCATCATCAGGTGTTGATGTTAGTAGTGGTTCCACAGGTTCGGGCAAGAGTCTTACTGCTCAAGATCAAAGCTCTCCAGCTAATGGGCAGGTGGAAGCCACCAATAGATCTAAAGCTGAAGATGAAGCCAAAGAGGGTGATGAGGGTGAAAATGAACTAGAGGAAG
The DNA here is from genome assembly GCA_017657215.1 of Limnothrissa miodon. Lineage (NCBI taxonomy): Eukaryota > Metazoa > Chordata > Actinopteri > Clupeiformes > Clupeidae > Limnothrissa > Limnothrissa miodon. The sequence goes on from JAGFZM010002920.1 coordinate 100,275, forward strand.
TAGCCAAATCTGGCCAAGCTACACCAGACATAGCCAGTCGAGTTCAGCTAACTCCTGAGGTAGACATTAGCATAGAGAAACATAATGAGGATGATGTCCCTTCGGATGACACCATAAGAAGTAATGACAGCCCAAGGGAAATTCCAGAATCACCTCAATCCTCCAACAAAAGCTCTGCTAATACAAGCAGTCCTAAAGCTGCAGAGGAAACCGAAACAGACCCTCAGGAAGAAACAAGCTCAGGTTCTCCCCCATCAGTTCAAAGAGCGCAGCTGACAAAACGTGTTTCTCAAGACCCTGATCCAATTTGGGTACTTAATCTTTTGAACAAGTTACAAAGACAATTCATGACACATTATATTGATGCAATGGCAGAATTCAAGCTGAGGTGGAATTTAGAGGGAAATGAGCAAATTGACCTAATGATTGGTGAATTGAAAGATGAGGTTCATAGGAGAATACAAACAAGCATCGACAGAGAACTTAGGAAAATTCATGGACGTGCTGGAAGACCAAGGCCTCCAAAGGAACCAATGTCTAGAGAGTCAACGGCCCAAGCAGAACAGAGGCGCAGACGATTGAAAGTAATGCGCAACCAATCTATTGAGCCTCAGATTGCCAAAAGCGATGAAGATTATGCTGCCACTGGAACTGATTTCAGTGACCAGCGCAGTGATGATGAATACTGTCCATGTGACACCTGCATGCAGAAGAAAATGGCCTCACGTCCTCTCTTACCAGCAGAGATTTTTAACTCTGCTCCTGTGATGATGGACTTTGATCTGAGAAAAATACTGCAGGTGAAAAAGGATACAGCTGCTGACCCAGATAATATAGTGGAAGAAAGAGAGAGTGGGGTCAAAGCTGATGAAGTTGAAAACAAAGAAAAGATTTGTAGCTCTGCTCCAGTGATGTGGGACTTTGACCTAAGAAAAATATTGCAACTAAAGAAGGATACAACTTCAGCCCAAGATGACATAGTAGAAGAAATAGAGAGTGAAATCAAAGCAAATGAAGTTGAAAACCAAAATGAAAATAATTACCTTGAACCTCTGAAAGAAGAGGAAGAACAAGATGAAACAAAAGAAGAGCTGAAAGATGAAGAGAAAGTTAGAAAGGAGGTCTCTGAGGAGAAGGAAGTAGAAGAGACTACAGACAATTTGATTGTGACTGAAGAGGAGGCAAGTGTTAACAGTGAGGAAAATAAAAGTTCAAATCAAGCAAAGACATGTGATGCTGAACCAAAGCCCTGTATAGAATTTATCCTTCCGAAGAAACAGCAAGGTTTTGGAAACATATCCTTGTTTGTCATAGATCCTGCAACATTCCGACAGCTCATTGCAGAGCAGGAAGAAGCAGAGCGCCAATATCTTGAAGAGGAGGCTAAAAAATTAAAAGAAGCCACAGAAAAGGTCAAACAGGGTGCAGTTGATGAAACTGGTATAGAAGCTGAAATGACTGAAGAAGTTGGGAAAGCTACTGAAGCTGAAGTGGTAGAGAGTGAAAAAATAGAAGTACACGAGGAACAACCTGCAGATGAAGGTGCTGATGATCTCAAAAGCTCTCAAGAGGATAAGGATGATGAAAAGGGAGAGGAGATAAACCATGAGAAAATAGAAGAAGCAGAGGAAGGATCTGCCAAAGCAGTTGAGTCCAAAGTGACTGAGGGAGTAGAAATTGATGATAAACCTACTTCAGACACTGCAGATGTAGAAGAGACTGAAGAAAAAGATCAGGAGGAAGAATTGAAGGGACAAAAGTCAAAGCCTACAAAGCTGATGGACATTCCCACCTTTCTAAGGCTCACAGCAGATGAAGGTACGGATCTCAAAAGTTCTCAGGATGAGGAGGGTGATGAAGCAGTAGATACAGAGGAGAGACCAGAGGAAGATGAACCTGTGACTGAGGAAGTAGATAAAACTGAAGAACCTGAAATTGAGACTATTGAAGCAGCAGACATTACAAATGAAGGTCAAGAAGAGCCTACAGGGCAAAAGACAAAGCCTACAAAGCTTATGGACATTCCCACATTTCTGAGACTCACTGCAGATGAAAGTGCTGATCTCAAAAGTTCCCAGGAGGATGAAGAGGGAAATGAGGTGGCTGAAGAGTCTAAACAAGATGAAGAGGATGAACTTGAGGAAGCTGTTGAGCATGATGTGGATGAAGAAGATGAAAAAGCAGAAGAACCTGAATTAGAGGCTGCTGGGGAAGCAGAGAGTGAAAAAGATGATGAACAAAATGAAAAAAACGAGGAGCAAAAAACAAAGCCTACAAAGTTGATGGACATTCCCACTTTCCTTAGACTCACAGCAGATGAAGGTACTGATCTCAAAAGTTCTCAAGAGGATGAGGAGGGCGATGAAACAAAGGATACAGAGGAGAAGCCTGAAGAAGAACCTGAGGCTGAAATAAATGAGGATGTAGATAAAACTGAAGAACCTGAAATGGAGACTACTGAAGCAGCAGACATTACAAATGAAGATCAAGAAGAGCCTACAGGGCAAAA
>JAGFZM010002920.1:114243-145062 GCA_017657215.1 Limnothrissa miodon
TGTCAGAGTGGCTAGTGCCCAGCTGCGACCGCCTGCCTGTCCCCAACCCCCCACCTCCTCCACCACCTCCATCCTCCTGCCACTAAACTCTCCCATGCCTGTTGCTCCAGATGTTTTTAAGCAAACAAGTGTGCCAGGCTGCTGGCAGGGAAAGAGAGAGAGAGAGGAAAAGAGGGAGAGAGAGAGAGAGAGAGAGAGAGGACAGCTACAAGCTCACTGTCAGTGTTTCCTGGTTTGTCTAATGGTTTGTGCAGGTGGATGTGAATATGCTTTATACACATTTTACTCACTCACACACACACACACACACATGCAAAGAACCGATTAACTCATTCACTTTTATAGTCATTTATTCCAACATGTGTCTCTCTCTCTCTTTCTCTCTCTCTCCCTCTCTCTCTCTCACACACACACATACACACACACACACACATATGTAATTTTCTATCTATAAGTGATACTCCTTTCACACACTTTTCAGGGCTGCCAACTTTTAAAAAAACCTTGGAGTGAGATTTTTATTTTTTCTTGGGGGGGGGGGGGGGGTCTTCCATTGTGTACATTCACATTTTTGGACATTTTGATACATGCATTTGATGTTATACATTGTCTTGACCCCATTCTATAAATTATATGCAGAGTTTTCTGCCTCTTCTCTAGAAAATATCAGGACCAGAAATGTATTTATATGCAATTGAGATATACTGTATGTATATATGTATGATGGTCACAATGGAACTGTATATATAATAACATCCCCATTTCGTACCCTAGCACTATTCCTGAATGAGTTCAAGGCACTTTGGGACAGTTTGTAATTTGTAAATAATTTGTAAAACTAAATATTGGGTGGAAAATGTACATGAAAATCTTTTTTGGGGATCGTACAAATGCAGATTTTTGCATATTTTACAAAGGAAGATATGTAAAAATGTGTCACATGTTTTTATCAGGACACACAGTACTACAGGTATAGTGTGGATGCTTGGGTACTGAGTGTGTCACCTTAGGCCCTTGGCCTGCTGATAGTGACTTATTCCCCTGGAAGACAGACAGTGTGAGAGGCTTCTCACCCAAGCGCCCAGGCCGGACCCCATATATGAGCCCCAGCGCCTGGGTCGATTGTGTCCAGTCAATGTGTCTGTCGAGACCTCTAATAAAAGGAGGATGAATGATCGCTCACCAGTCAAGCTTCACACACACACGCACAGCGAGTCTCCAGGCCTCTCTCTGGCCACTCCATGTGTGTGTGTGTGAGAGGGTCGAGAGAGTTTTCCCACACAGCAAGAGGAAGAGGGACGAGAGGGGGGTCTCCCGTGGAGGCACTCATCAACCACAATGAGAGGGGAACACAACGCTCGAGCGACGGTCCTCCACAATGAGAGGGGAACGCGACGCTCGAGCGACACTCCTTCACAGATGGAGGGGGGTTTCCCTTCCTTTAGAGAGAAAGAGAGGGAGGAAGAAAGAGAGAAAGATTGAGAGAGAGAGAGAGAGAGGTCATGGAAAGGACTGTGAGAAATGGATTGGGTTATAGAAAAAGAAGACAGAGGAATATACTGACAGAGAGATACAGTAAAAGGAGTAGTAAATGGGGAGAGAAAGTGAGTGAGAAAATGAGAGTTGACTCTGTGGGTAACAAGGGTTTGTGATCTGAGTGACCTTCTTCACACTGTTAATGTACAATGGCTTTTCCGCTCTGTTTTGACACCTGTAATATGCGCTCACACACACACATACACACACACACACATACACCTGTCACTTACACAATGCAATGGAGCCAATAATGGCATTTTGCCGCGTTGGCAAAAAGATGGCAGTTCAGACCATAAGGAGGGGCTCCCTTCCTCTGCACCCCCCTCCCTATCTCTCTCTCTCTCTCTCTCTCTCTCTCTCTCTCTCTGACTCCCACTCCCCAAAACCCACTCACTTCTTCTTTCCCACCGTTATTCAGGTTATCCTGTGGGCCCGTCGATGCAGGATGCCTCGTCTGGGGACCTAGTCTGTGAAGGCCGTGGTATCCGCCGGTCCTGGGAAAAAACGATGTCTGATGGAACAGCCGAGGCAGATAAAAGATAAATACAGTAAGCAGGACATATAACCTCATTAAAACCCCCACAATACACCTGCAACCTCAACTTGCCCCCCACACACCCCTCCCCCACACCACCTCACACTCCACACAGGCAACAGGTGGTTTAGACAAAGATACTGAGTACTGTGCATGTGTGTTTGTGTGTGTGTGTGTTTGGGGTGTGTGTGTGTGAGTATGTCTGTGCATGTGTGTCTTTGTGTGTGTGTGTGGATGCATGTGTGTGAGAGAGTTTATGTGGAAAAAGAGAGAGAGAGAGGAAAAGAGAGAAACAAACACGCAGGAAGCAAACTTGTCCTGCTGCGAGATTTATTAGTGTCACACAAAATTATTGTGCTGGCCTCATTCATAATGCGTCTGATCGATGTCTTCCTGATAATTCCTCTGTTTCTCTGACAAAGCCAAAGGAAATGAAATGAAATTAGTTAGTTCTGCACACCAAGGACTCTTATTGTCTTGCTCTCATTGCCCTTATTGTTTGATTGTTGGACTAAAAAATGTATTTAGGACAAGTTGTCAAATGCAGCTGAAATATGAAGGATCCACCATAAAGATTTTTTCTTCTGTCTGTTTTCTCTTTTTTTCTTTCTTTCTATCTCTCTCCTCTCATTCTGTCTTACTGTTGGTTTTCTGTAACCTGGATGTCTAAATTCCTCAATGACATACCAATTCTGCAGTCAGCAACATCTGACCTCACCAAAAAAGTCAGTTTAGGACATTCTACTTATTTACTGTATACTCCAACAGTAGGGTAAGGGCATTTTTATATGATTCTAATCGTAAGGAGATGATATTGTAGGCTGTGTCTCTAAATATGTCCTGAGTGTTTAGAATACCAAAGGTTTAATGTATCTACTGAAATCCTGAAAGGGGATGAGAGTTGTGTAGATCTTGCAACCTTATTCTCTGCTACCCTCTAGTGGAGAAAAAGTGTGGCCACATAATATAACACTGGGAAGAGTGGGCAATACTAATAAAAAAAATAAAAAAAACACTGGTTTGGGTTCAGTCAAAAGAGGCCCATCTATGTGTCCACGATAAGTCTGCTCAAACCTCCAAGCACACATAGGGAGGATGAGGACAGACTGTTGACCCTTCTGATTTTGTAAACAGGGTTTATCAGTTTGAGCAGGTGATATGGTTCCCATGTGATGTGTCTGTGGCAACCACCTACGTTTTTACCAGTGTATTGAAATTAACACTTTTTTTGAAGGCGTCTACATAAAAGTGACATGAACCTGCTATATATATGACATGACATGTAATGTGAACATTACTGAAACTTAACTTAACTTAATTGCTACATCTTCAAAACTGACTGAAGTATTATTCAGCTTTAACAAAACACAATTGCTGTGTTCAGAGCTTCAATAATTACCCAGTTACTATAGCACATTGGGATTATAGTCATGATAGCCATAGTAAGGCTAATAAATCATAGTGTCTGTAAAATAGGCCAGGGTAGACAACATTACTGGTATCAGTTAAACAAATAAGCAGTTTTTAAAGTGAAATACCATTCACAGCATTTAAGACTCATCAAGTTGTTGTGTGTGCATTTCTGAACAGATCAGATCAGTCAGCTAGAGTCCATCTCTAGGCCACAAACAGGAAACACAAGTGCTTGTGCATGCAAAACACCATAGGACAGGGTAGAGCTGGGCCTGGATGGCTGTTAGGATTATTGCGTGCACCCCTGTTTGGCACGGGATTATAAAAGGGGTTCTCTTCTCTCCCTCATTAGGCACATTTTCCTTCATGAAAGCACCCTGGATTTTCTTTTTGGAACTGGCATCTCTCTCTCTCTCTCTCTCTCTCTCTCTCTCTCTCTATTACTTGACTTCACACTCTATTTTCTTCTGTTTGTCACTATTGTTGTTGTCTTTCTTTACATCTTCTAACATACTGATATTGACTTTTAGGCCTACATATTTCATTCACTTCGTGCCATCCCATATTCCCCTAGACATGGTTGGTCTTAGTTTCTTTTTTTGGTATTTTCAGTAAATGATGAACTGATTTTATCTTGTTGTGATGTCCCTTTTATGTTTCAATCCAAAAACCCTGCAGGGGTGGAGGTGGGTGTGTTGTAAAGAATGTGTGCATACTGTACGTACGTGCGTCACAGATGTCGGCATTCATATTTCTGTCCCAACTGTATACATAGTGTGCAGCTTACATTATAATCTACATGGTGTCTACGTTTCTTGCGGTCAGTCTCTGAGAAGGCTTTGTGTGTGGCTTGGAATTTGAATAGAACCCAATTTTCATTGTAATTTGAGCAGTAAGAGGGAAAGTGTGGTTCAGACTCCATCACTCTTCTCTCTCTCTTTCTCGTTCTCTCTCTTGCTTTCTTTACCCCCCCCCCACACACACACACACACACAAATAGGCACGCAAAAAAGAGGGTAGGACTCACTAACTAAACAGAAGCAATTGCTGTCTATTTATCTGTTATCCACTAATGGTGTCTCTTAGGACATCTCTCTCTAAGCTTCTGTAATGTGTGTGTGTTTGAGAGAGAGAGAGAGAGAGAGAAAGAGAGAGAAGGGGGAAGAAAAAAAACAATTGAGGAAGTAAGAGAGAGAGAAAGAGTATGGGACAGTGAAATAAAGACTGAGAAGTAGGAGGAAGAGTGAGATTAAAGAAAGCTATGGGAAGAAGGAGAAAAATGAAAAGAAGAGGAAGAGTTTAGAAGAGAGGAAGAGAGAGCATGATGCAGAGGGTGATAGAGGGAGGGACAGAAATACAGAAGGAGAGGAAGAAAGATAGAGAGAACCATCAAGGAAGTGAAAGAGACTCGATGAAAGGAAAGTGCAGGCTCTTCAAACACTGGATTGCACAAATCAAGTGAAGCCATTCAAAGAAGAGACGCATGAACCAGGTATGTAAGGTAGCATTTCTACACCTTACTTGAAGACACACACACAAACACTTCAATCTCTCTCAATGGCTACATACATAATATACTTACTGTACTGTGTTTACACTGTGGTGCACTGTCTACCATCCATAGACACTTAGATTTGACAAATACACTAGTATTACACAGTAGTACTATAGAGTACTAGTAGTAGTATAGAGTTGACAGACTCGTAAAGCACTGTAGGTAAAACACAATGTAGGCTGTTTGACTAGTCTGTAAAGTTGACTTAAACTAAAGCAACTTATTGTTGTCTTTAAACTGACACATGAAAAACATTCCTGTGAGTGTGGTGGGGACTTTGGCCAGGTTCTGTCCCGTTCATGTACTGATGTACTGTATGTATGGCTACTATCAAGCTCATATACTGTGACACTTATTTGCTCATCTGTTGTCTCTGTTCTATATTCTACTAACTATTTTACAGCGTGTATAGAACATAACAAGCACGTTTTTTAATGTCATAAACGTCATCTTTGGCCTTAATTAAATAAAGTAATGCCCAAAGATGCTAAAGTTTATGTGTAAGCAAAGTTGTAATATGTTTATCACACTTTACCATCTTTGATGTTGATGATGGGAAAGCAAGTATTTTATTGGTTCTGCGTTTAGTCCTGTTTTTTAATGTGGGCGCATAGACAAACATAATGTCATTCAGTGAGACCTTATCAAACATTCTCTATCCACAGTTTTCTATAGGCAGTGTCAGTACTCTAGTGGTACAGACAAAATTCTAATTCTAAATGCCACAGTTCAACTTATATACAAAATTTTAAAATGAACATTAGTGAGTGTCTCACTTCCCTCTGTCCCAACACACAATTACTGGAAAAAAAAATGAAGCAGAGATTTACTTATCATCTTCAGTAAGCTGAGTTATCTTAACACTGATGGGATGGGTTCACTTCCCTTTTTCATCATGGTTTCAGAGTAGGCAGAGTTTTTGACAAGGTTCCATATCCCTTTTCGAAGAACTATGCCGACTAGTGTTTCTTAATGGCGTCATGAAAGACAAAAATACACCTATTCACACACACATACATACGCACGTCCCCTACTCGTATTAATGTTTCATTTTTGCGGACAGTCATGAAGACCCAAAAGAGCAACATGAAGTGGCAAGGACCTCTGTGACGGACTAGGAGACACTGATCCCACCTTACATCTCCGTGGGCTACAATACTAAGGGCAGACACTGTAGGCGAGTACATACATTAACGCTGTCAAAAGCACCATCCATTTATTGGACAGTAAAATGACTCAACACAATTCAACCTTGTTTGGTGAACAGACAGTCCGATTCACATCAGTCGGACAAATTGCTTCTCTTTGGGATTACACCTTAAGTGGACCTCAAATGCAATAACAGATTAACAGTGTGGGATTGCTAGAAATGTAATTTCGATTCCTCTATTATGTCCTGTGTATGTAGAGAAATTGACAAAAAAGAGACTTACAGTAACTAATCGTTGCATGTCATGTGGCGTGTATTATCGATATGTTATGACATCTCTTTAGGGTGTTTCAAGAATGGGGTGCTCGTGCAGTGGACAGAAAAAACAAGTAGAACAGAAGGGGCCAAAGGGAGCCTCAGGCAACAGATCCAATGTAAGACATACTCTGCATTGCTGGTGTCTTTGACACATCAAAGTTCCTATTGTGTCACATTTATTTGTCTGGAATAAGAGAGAAATTCACGTTCATAAATCTCAAATACAGGAACTTGGTGGGAAAAAGCCCAACACAGATGCAGGTAAGTCATTTTATGTTGCTGTTATTTTATTATTATAAAAAATTCTAATTATTCTATTAAACTAGCATTTGTGAGTTTGTGTGTGTGTGTGTTTGTATGATTTTCACTCTTTACTCTCTTTCACACACACACACACACACACACTTGATTACTGTCACCTAGAATGTGAGATCTTAGAATATAACTCAAAATACCTTTTTTTTTGGAAAAAATGTTTTTACGTCTCTTAAAGTGGATAGAGTTTTTTTGTGAACCATCACAGCAATAAGCAATTGACACCATGTGAAAGCTCTTTTTTTTACAACACCAATAAACGGGTTCTTGTTTTGGTTCTTGTCGTTGCAGATGTCGATGTAGTTATTGCTCAGTATGATTTTAAACCAACAAATGACACTGACCTACCTTTTAAGAAGGGAGACAGACTTAAGGTGATTCAAGAGTAAGTATGATGTTATTCTCAGGTTAGCGGTTCTCAATTTCTTGATTTATGGTAAAAGGCCCTGTTTATGTGCAACAGTTTCATGTGAGTGTGTGTGTATGTATGTGTCGGTGTGGGTGGGGGCGTGGGGTGGGATATTGTGTGACTAGATACAAAGGTTAGCACACATGTAGTCTAATCTCATTGCTTCAAATAACATGTTCACTGGATACTGGGAAATAGGGAGTTTCTGATATTTTTATTCTTGACCAGTCAAGACGGACGCATTCTCTTCAACATCACAAACTTTCCACTTCCCAGAATCTTTAAATTATGCAAAGATTAAACTTAAATTATATTTAATTATACTTAAATTATGCAAATGTACACAGTCATATTTACAGTCAGGTGTCTAGTTGAGTCTAGCTGAGTGTTCTTTTACTAATAAAAGAACTCACAGCAGTCTTGACGAGGTGCTGGTCACGGCTCAATAACTGAGTAAAGAGATGAACCGTTACTCTTTTTGCATGCAGCTTTAATTACTTCAGCCTGCGGCCTTTCACAAGTCTTGCATGGCAGTACACCTTTCATTACATTGTTTTATCCATGGAAAGGTTGCAACTATTAAATGAATGAAAGCAAAGAGGGCCTAGCTTGGAGTACTCAGAATCAGAATCAGTTTTATCGCCCAAGTATATACTCGCACAAAGAGTTTGACCTCGGTAGACACGCAACAAGAACATCCATACCTACAGTGCAAGAGGTACTATGGATATATAATGGGTATCAAGACAATAGACAAACATTCATAGACTCACATACACACAGACCATTTGCCTAAGTCTAAGTGGAAGCATTTCACAACCTGTCTCGAGCTCAGCATGATAGAGTGTTAGCCCTGAATCTAATGGGCCTACAATTGCATACACTCTTCCTTTTGACATTACAGTATTTCACAATCTGTGCTCTATTACGGTATTCCAGCAAAGGTGACTGGTGGGTGGCCCAGTCTTTGGTCACAGGAGAGGAGGGCTATATCCCGTGCACATATGTGGCCAGAGCGCATACACTGGAGGTGGAGAGGTGAGTTCTCTACTGACGAGTGTGCATGTGCACAAGTGCCTGATGACTGTATACAGTATAGTACAGGCAGTGTTGGGGAGTAACTAGTTACATGTAACAAAATTACGTAATTTAATTACAAAATAAAAGTAACAGTAATCAGTTACAGTTACATTGAAAAACTGTGTAATTAAATTACAGTTACATTAAGTAAATATTCAGGATTACATTTCAAATTACATATCTTCTGCAGTGAAACATTTGTCGTCATGTTTGAATTGGAAACTCCACCCACTTTACTAAGCAGTCTGCACTGATGACTGCAATGTCCGATAGAAACTCAGTGTTGGCCAAGCCCAGGGATGGTCAACCAGTCAGAGACCAAGAGTCATATTTTTACTGTGTTACCGCAAGGGCCACATCATACATGGGCACACATTAATATCACCCCTTTCTGTCACCCACACTCACCCACCCACCCACCATGTAAGGCAGAATGATTTGCCATTACGTTCAACAAAAAACTATAAACTCCCCCGTTTCAAACGTCCTGTTTATCTTCATATTTTCACTTTGCTGTGCATTTATTCCCTGCCATTTTGAGAGCGAAATTAACAAATTGTTTACTTAAATGATCTTGCCCCCTGCCAGAACACTTGACTGTATTTTCATCTCACACACATGCACATTTGGGAAGCGAACACACACACGCAAACAAAAATTTCAATATTAATGCAAGAGCCGCAAGAGACCAAGCAAAGAGCCGCATGCTGTCCAGGACCGCCGGTTGCCCATCCCTGGTCTAAAAAGTAAAAATGAGCTAGCATTCACACATAATAGACAACCTCTAGTTAATGCACTGAAGTCTAAGGAGTTTGTAGGGATCTTTCCAGCAGTCAGTGTTGATTAATACTTAAAGGGTAATCCATGGTTTTAAAAATTGGAAATGATTAAAAGCTGACAAAATTCATTCAAAATGTGGGAAAGTAATTAAAAAGTAATCAAATGTAATTAGTTACATTACTTTGTTAAAGTAATTGAAATAGTTACACTACTATTACATTTTAGATAGAGTAACTTGTAACTGTAACACATTACATTTCCAAAGTAACTTTCACAACACTGAGTACAGGCCAGCAGTATAAGCCTGTGTTACCAGTTAGCAACACTTTCTATGATTGCAGTATTCTATTCAAAAGGCATCATAAATGCTATGAAAAGGGTATTGTGCAGTAAATGTGTATATGTGTGTGTAAATATATATATATGTGTGTGTGTGTGTGTGTGTGTGGTTGTTTAATACACATGCCTTGTACTGTTTTTTTTTTCTTAAATTCTCTAGAAAAAACTGAAAACAAAACTGTGTCAGAATGTTAATTACAAAGGATGAATTTGTTTTTTGTTGCAGGTGGTTTTTTAAAGACTTGAGTCGCAGAGACACGGAACGCCTTCTTTTAGCGCCAGGAAATAATAGCGGCTCTTTTTTAGTACGGGAGAGCGAGACGACCAAAGGTCAGAAACATAACGTTATTCCTGTCCAATTTTACATTATACATCTCTCACTATAAAACTAATTTTATTTAGCCATTTATGTATTTGTGACTTTTTAATTTGTTTGTTTGTTCAGTTCTTGAATATGAAACAAATGAATACAAAACCCAATGTCTCAAACCTGGCTCTGTTCTCACTGTCTGCCTACCTGCATCAGACCGCATATATTTCACTTCACTTTTTCCCTCAGCGAAAGATTGGGCCGGGCTTAGGAATACTTGTGACAGACAGCAATCATGAAAAACATAATAATCATATTTGATTCTCTTTTAGGAGCCTTCTCCCTCTCCGTTCGAGACTCTTCGCATGAACATGGGGACGTTGTGAAACACTACAAGATCCGCACCCTGGACAATGGAGGCTTCTACATTGCCCCCTCTTTCACCTTCTCTACTCTGCAGGACCTCATCAAACATTACTCTAGTGAGTTCTGGTGGATTTAAACAAATTAATTAGAGCCTTATTCAACCTTACTCAATCTTATAGCGAAAGGTTCCTACACTTGACTTTTGCAGTTTTCCACATGTCCCTGGCTTTCATCTCTTCCTTTATTTGGTATCTTATACCATTGTTTGTTGCATTCAATTCTGCAGTTTTAGTGTAGGCCTATTATAGGGTTTATATCTTACAAAGATATTACCAACAAAGATATTGGTAAATGATATCCATAGGATTTGCTGCAGCTATGTTTACTTTAGTGCAACAAATAATACAAAATGCAAAAATAATTTATTTAATCCCTTCAGTTATATAATTGCCATTAATGTCACATGATTGGCATATTTCAAGTCCATGCTCATTCTGAGAGGTGGACCAGTGACTACATTACTAATTAACAGTCAGTTGACTCGCTTTGGTATCAGTGTCAGCTAAATATCAGTCAACTGAACTTGCCTTTTACTTTACACTCGCTGGCTGTGTATGCTACTTTTTCTCATTTGGCCCCTCTGAGTCCAGACATGGCATTCAATGACACAGGCACAGGTAAATATTGGCCACACCAAAGAGTGCAGTATGTATTAGTGGTGTTGTTTTCAACAAAATAATAGGTAGGTTATAGCCCCCACCCTAAACCTATTTATTTTTCCCGTGAGTGTGACACCCTCCACCCAACCCCCCAGAATGCAGTTCACTTCCTGTAGTGGCAGGAGACCTCTAACCAATTATAGGTCAGCCCCTCAGCATTATGTATGTACAGTATGTGTGTGTGTGTGTGTGTGTTACAGTCTAGCAAACATGGAAGGGGATTGTAACATGGCTGACCTTGATGTAAACAGGTTTGTGGGTCACGTTGCTTCTCACTACAAAAACACCATGCTGTGAGAACTAGTTTGTTTTTGCTCATTTTGAAATGTAGTATATGACAGTATGCTGTACAGTAGGCATGGTATGGTCAGCGGGTATGGTTTGATATTGCTGTGTGTACGTTTGGCTGTTACTTATTCTAGACATGAACTGGTGCTGCTGCAACTAACATTGTTTTTTTTTTTTTTTTTTTTTTTTACAGCTGGTTGTTTGAGTTTAATTCATTTTGTTTGTGTGTGTGTGTGTGTGTCTGTCTGTGTGTGTGCGTGTTTGTGTGTGCGTATGTGTACATGTGTCCATGTGTGTATGTGTGTGCGTGTGCGTATGCATGCATGTCTCCAGGAAGTGCTGATGGTCTGTGTCAGCGACTGGGTAACCCGTGCAAGCAGGCCGCTCCCCAGCAGCCCTGGGGGAAGGATGAGTGGGAGATCCCAAGGGAGACTCTCACGTTGGTGAAGAAGCTGGGAGCCGGCCAGTTTGGAGAAGTCTGGATGGGTGAGGACACAAATCAAACTTTCAAACAAATTTAAGTGTTCAGATTATTTTTTTAATTGTCATTTTGGTGAGAGCCTATTCATCAAGCAGACTAACAGACAGTACTGTACCTTTGCTCAACGTTGTATTTCACAACTGACCACTGGCTCATCTAGCCAGGGTAGAACTGCCTCGTGCTGTATGATACATTTCATTTACCTCCTGCGACTGCATCAGGAAACTAGCCATAAAATTAGGTTCGCTCCAATCAGAGTACACAATGGCCAGTCAGCTAACAGAGGGTGGGCTGACAACAGTGTCACTGAAGTGTAATGATGCATTGCAGCGCACAACGTAAATAACAACCAAATCAGTGGCAACTGGTTGAAGCAGAGGGTATCTGCCCACTGTGAAATAAACACATGACAACTGCTAGGGTTCAGATGCTTTGCACAAATTGAAAGTGGATGATGCATCAGGCTATGGCTCATCTATGTGCCTTCAGCAATGACTGATAATTCTCAAGAAAATAGCTCTTTCCACAGAAGAAGTAGTCAATAGATATGTCTTTTATCTATCGGAGGTCACATCTAAATGTATGTAGATAATACACTAACCTCAAGTCCTCTGACTGGGTTTCTAAAACATGAACGCACAGAGACAGAGAGAGAGAGAGAGAAAGGGAGGAAGAGAGAGAGAGACTCACACAAAAATAATTAATTAATTCTTGGGGAATACCATGCCCTTTTTTATTGGAAAGACCTGAAACCTGTGTGCTGGTGTGTGTGTGTGCGGGCGCTCGCACGTATGTGTGTGTGTGTGTGTGTGTGTGTGTGTGTGTGTGTGTGTGTGTGTGCGTGCGTGCATGTGTGCACTCTAAAGGCTTCTACAAGAACAACCTGAAGGTGGCCATCAAGACGCTGAAGGAGGGCAGCATGGAGCCAGAGGCCTTCCTGCAGGAGGCTAACCTCATGAAGCAGCTGCAACACGACCGGCTGGTGCGCCTGCATGCGGTGGTCACTCAGGAGCCCATTCTCATCATCACAGAGTACATGGCCAATGGTGAGACACACGCACACGCACACACTCAATCGCACATACACACACGTATGTACACACGCACACAATCACTCACACACACACACACACACACACACACACACACACACATGACTGCCTAGTATCTTCATGTTATGCAGAAGCTCATTCTCATGATCACTGACTACATGGACAATGGTGTGACAGACACACACACACACACACGCATACACACACACATTCACAGATACACACGACTGTCTAGTGTATCTCCATGCTGTTGTTACCATGACCATGTACTCATCATCACTGAGTACATGGTCGATGGTGAGAAACACACAAAGGAGGTGTATTACAACATTTCTGATTACATTAATCCACACAGACACACACACACCCTCACATAAACATTTGGATTATTTATTCGAACCCGCCAATCATATTACTACAGACAGGATTGAAATATTTTCAGAGGCGAAATACTTGCCTGAGCCACACATCAAGGCTACATATTACTGCTGATACAGAGCAGAAATTTGCAAGTTGTTTGGCTTTTCCTTTTGTTAGCCCTGCCAGTCTTAACCCACTGATGGCTTATTTGTGCACATGTCCTAGTCTGCCAAATATCAGCACTACCAACTTACATGTAAATCCTAAATCACCCATCTTTGTAAGAAAGGGCTGATACTTGGTCATCTTATCATAAAAAGCCATGTCCATGTACTGATCAAAGACACACCCCACTTCAAAGACCAGCACCTACCTTCTGTCTCGTCACATTGGAGCTGGCATTCAAAGTTGTTAAGATCAGAGGGTACCTTACAGTGTCCGATTGTTGCGAGACATGGTCGTGGGTTTGCCGCTGCTGAGATGCGGCCACTGATCAGGGTTTGTTTAAAGCTCCAATGTGTAAGACGTTTGCTAATCCTGCGCCACGCAGTTCAAAGTATGTTTTACAGCTACGGTAGCCTTCGCTATTCAAACGCCAATATGTCAAACGTCTAGCTCAAAGCAGAGGCAACAAGTGACATTATAAATGAGGAATTAAATAATTATTTTTCCTTGAATGAGATGTGTGAGATGTGGTAATATTGATATTGTAGGTCTGTATCTCACGACTCGACCGAAAACGAACAAAAGGCTACTTTTGTAGCCACAGTTCAATAAGAAAGAACAGCTGCTTTGTATCAGACGAACATCCCCTCTTCCCCTCTCTTACTCTGTAACGTTATAACGTTACAACTATTACAACTAGCTCACAGCTTACTCACATTCAAGTACAGAGTGGAATATAATAGCATGTCATTTCATAGATAAAATTACAACACTAAGCTTGCCACTTCGTGAAAAAACAAGGGCTAGCCGAACAAACAGAGGGGGCTATGAAATTAGGCTATGTAAAATAGTTTAGACGAAGCTAAATTTATAAATAAAATGAATATCACTTCTGGTATTGTTATTCATTGCAGGTAAATCTACCCAGTCAACATTATTACATCCCAAACATTGGGAAGCCTCACTGAACAAACGTTAGCTTTAGCCTGACAGCCTAGTCACAGGCAAAGAGCAAATTGTTTCAATAGAGTTTGCCGGTGAGGTTCCGGAATTGATTTTCTGATTCATTTTTCCCATTGACATTTAGATTACAACCCACGATATCCGAATTACGGAAGGAAGACGTCTACCTAGCTACGGCATAACAAAACGATTGGTTGTGCTCGCCTAGACGCCAAAATGTAATGTGATCTCAATTTTGTTTCAGTAAAAACATCTTTTTTCTGCGATTTCCCTTAGAAGCACTTCAGTACCCATAATCCTGAGCAATCCCACAATCCCACAGCAACGCATCTGATTGGGGGGACAAGTACGTTATGGATGTGTTTGTTGAAGCCCGGGAAAGCAAGCAAGTTCACGAATGTCACCGTAGCCTACCTCACAACCCATGATTTTGCTCGTTTTACATGTAGCCCACTACTGCTCGTTTGACACGATGCTTAAGCCTAACCTAATTTTCATCTAGAAATCCTTACCATGTCATTTCCATTTCCCTAAGATTTATAAATTTAATATGCTCATTTTCTTACCTTGCTGGATTACATTAGTTTTGATATGAAGGGTATGTAACATGGTAAATGGCAGTAGGGCTAATTAAAAGCAGTAAATTCAGTTGTTGTGGTGCAATCTATAACAAATGGAAATTACCACAAATCTTGATAAATGCTTTATTGTGCCCGTCGTTATCAATTCTTTATTCAGGGGAGCTTGACAGAGGCATTTGTAGGGAACTGGTGGAAACGGCAATGGTGGACACCAAAGCGGTGGTTGCAGTCGGGTACAAAATACTGTACCATGCTTTCAGTAAAAAAAAAACTGATCTTAAACTTGATTGATGCAAATCAGAAGATATATACAATATTCGTACAATATTACAACACTATTTACACACTACTGAGGAAATACACCAAAATTTAGCTATTTGATTGCAAGAGCAAGATCGCGTGGCTGTCGTCTTCTCGAGGACATTCAGAAAGAAGTACACACACACACATACATATACATATCACACATACACATTTCACAAACACACTGTTTGTTACTTCCATCTTCATTTCACAAGTCTTTATTCATGTCTGTCCCACGCAGGAAGTCTGTTGGACTTCTTAAAGACAGAAGACGGAAAGCAACTGAAGCTGCCCAAACTAATTGACATGTCCGCTCAGGTAGGACTCAAAGCCATCCTCGGCAGGGACAAAAGCACCTCAGGGATGTTATGTTAAGTAAAATTGCCAGATGCTTTTACCCTAAACCTTTACTAAAAGACTCTGAATTTTGATACAGGAAAACTGCAGTTTTTTTTAGTAATGCATTATTTTTGGTCCAATATATTTATTTTGCAATACAATGTCAACAAATGCGGTACCTTTAGTTTTTTCTTATCGCATTTAATACTGTACTGTAGTGATATTGTGGAGATTTTGTAATAAGGGTACGCAATAACTCATGGCATAGGATTAGAGCCCTATAAGTCATTATAATCTTGGTCACCAGTGTTACTGCTATTTGTTCTTAATATCGTTATTGCCGCAAAAAGCCAACTATTTTTTACCATGGCTTTTACTGTTTAACTGTGAACATTATTTGCAACTTCTAGGAAGGATTACCTCTGCAACCAGTTCATGTATGATATTCAAACATAAACTCAAAACTACCTTAAAAGATATCCATGACATGTTTTATGTTCTTTCTTCATGACTCATTATTAAGCCATTAGCCCTGAGAGACCATTTCTAAGGGGTGTTGTTAGCCACAAAATGAGTTGAGTAAAATTTCAACCTTCATGCAGTGTAGAAATTTAGCATATTCTCGTCGCCCTCGCCTTTTGTCTTTGCAGAACCAGTATCGGCTCATAGATACATTCATAAAGCGATGTATAATATTTCTCCAGATCCACATAAAAGACCACTTTGAAATGGCAAGTGGTTCACAGACAAATTGCCGTTTTATTTATAGACACCCGTCTGCATGCCTATTTTTAGGCAGCTATGGTGTGAGGGGCCTTGCATCTTGTGGAAAATGTCAGCCTTGCCTTCAGTGGCTTTGTGGTCACGCTGTGCACTTCTGCTTCTTCAAACCTCACTCCACTGTTGATAATTAACATCCGGACAGGATATGATGTCGTTTTTTCCATCTGCAGACCCCCCTTGACACACCCCCCATGCCCCCATCAGCACCCTAAGCATCCTGTTTAAGCCTCCATCAGACCACAGAGAAAACAAAACTAGACATCCTCTTGTCACCATTTAGCAGTAAACATGAAATGTGGGTTTGGGTTTGTGTTTGTCAACAGCGTTTAAAGATGGTGTTGCTAAGTATACAAACATACACCCTCAGTGTTACAAATCACTAAGGTATATTTTGTATTTGAATTTCTTTTGCTTTGACAAAAGACACACTGCCACAGTGACTTGATTTTTCTGGAAAATACCCCAGAGCACATTTGTTCTGTTGACTTTAAACTTGGCAGAATGGAAAAAAAGAACAAAATTCACTCCCTTTCTCTCTCTCTTCCACTCTTGCCTTTTATATTGTTGGAACAGATTGCAGAGGGAATGGCCTACATAGAGAGAAAAAATTACATTCACCGAGACCTGCGGGCTGCCAACATTCTGGTGTCTGAGACGTTACTTTGCAAGATTGCTGACTTTGGCTTAGCAAGAATCATCGAATCAGAGTACACAGCTAAAGAAGGTACTGTACTGTCATATGCATATGCTGTTTGGTGTACATGACTGTGGCCTTCTTGGCGGCCTTAATAATTTTGGGTGAAGGTTCCCATTGGTAGCATGGCTCCAAGTCAGTTACCTTTGCCATTTAGGGTGCCATTTAGGGCCAAGTTGTTTCTCGTCTTAGTTTTGTTAAGAGCCACCACAGAAAACACTTTCATTAACCTGGTCATGTCACAAAGGCTACTCATCTCCCTACAGTGCTAGTCAGGATGATTCAATTGAGCTGATTTTCTCCCACTCAGTAAACAGGGTGAGTTAGGTATTATATCAAATATTTTAAACCTTCAGGGGCTGGTACTACCAGGCTACCCAAATAAAATAATAGTTTTTTCATTAATTTTGTGGTGGTCTCTTGTCTAAAATAATGTCATGAGAGTTGGTTTCGACAAAAAATATGCTGTGGTTGTCTTGTTTCAAGCTATTTTAGTTAGGTGAAAACGAGAGCAGGGATAGCTCGAGAGGATTCTTATGAATATTAATGATATGCAAATGTGTCGCCTCTAATTGGCTAACAACACTGTGACGCTCCCTCTAGTGGGTCTGTCTGCAGGCAGCCTAACGTTTTCTTGAGGGCGGGTTAACTGCATAGCTAATGTTCAAATTGACGTACATTTGTACGGCTTTTCCAATTCGCTCGTTTTTCCCGGCAGTTTTCTATCACAGGCGAATACAGACTACAGGGGTAGGGGAGCATTTTGAAGTTGAGCATAGAAGTACAACTTGGGCTGACCTATGGTAATGTACAAACATCAAGTCTTAAACGGTTTATTTTGGAAGGAGACCTTTAAAGGCCCACTATGCAATATTTTTCATTTAATTAATCCGTTTCATACTGTTTAGGATGCTAAAATTAGTCATTACACGTTGAACGAACAGTGTAGAATGCGCCACCGTGGCCAATAGCGGTAGATACAGCCCTTGCAATGTTCAGCAGCGCGGACCGCCTCCAATAGAATGCAGTGGAATACAATGCAATACAGCGGGCTTTAGAGGGAGCTCGTGAGAGAGAAAAACAGAATGTTGCTTAGTGCCGGTTTAACCAAATAGTAGTCTGTTAAAACTACTGCTACTCTAACTTAGAGCTTACGTTACATAGTTGAGAGTGTACAACGTAAAATTAAGTTCTTAGCGACATTCCTGCAGGTTACCATGCTTTTGACAATTTGCGACTTTGCTACTTGTCTTGAAAACTCGGTATTAACATGAATAGCACCGTTCTTTTACAATACAATACAAACTGTTCTAGGCTAACCGTTAATAGGCTACGTCTCGTTCAGAAGTCTTTAACATCTAACGTTAGAGCAACAAGCTACCAAAGTACTTCTAGTGTATACTGACCTGTGATGAGCTCAGCTCAGCTAGAGCTCTCAGCATTATATCAGAACACATAGGCTAAAATAAATTAAGAAACCGTATTTTAAGTTTGGAAGTAGGAAGGTCTTCAACACGCTTGTACCTGAGAATTTTTAATAGGCACAGGCTCATCTACCTTGTCAAACTCATCCCGCCTATGATTACAGCTTCAGCTTGCAAGTGCAGTGTAAGCTAAGGTGCGCCACCTACGTAAGGGGCGCACTCTGCAGGCTATAAGAAACACTTCTGCCTATTCAGCCTTGTGGAATTGATCGATCACATGAAGTGTTTGAGCTGATGCAAAGATCAGATAGATCAAAGGAATTTTCAGCGTGTGACATCGGAAATATGGAGTGTGAGCGTGTCAAAAGAGTGTGTCTCACGCTCAATGCGTGAGTTATTGTTTCCAACTCTCCCACACTGTGCTAACAGTAGCATGCTGTTCCTGTAGTTCCTGTGTGCAGATGTAATGATATATATATAGGCGCAGTCAAGCCAGGGGCCAGTTGGAGGCTGTATCAGTCATGTCAGGGTCATCTGTGAAGCCAAAGGCAGCCTGCCCAGGAAGCCAGAGATGCAGGATCAGGCAGTGGAAGGCAGGGGTGACCCTCAGCAGGGAGGCAGTGGCATGGACCGTGGAGTGGGTTGAGGACCATTCAGGAGTGCCGCCGGATCACTTTGGAAGAAGGTCCCAGGAGAACCCAGGAAGCAAGAGGTGCAGGCTCAGGCAGTAGAAGGCAGTGATGACTCACGGCAGGGTGGTAATGGCATGGAAAATCAGAGAGGAGATGAGTTAGAAAAGTCTCCATCAGATTTCAGAGAATGTGAGTTATATTGCATGTGCAACCATGTACAGATGTTGGCTAAGTGATGAGAGAGAAATAAGTGGAGAGAAAAGAGAGAGGAGGAGAAAGACAGAGTGAAAATGGTATGCATTATAAATTATACTGTCCGTCCCATGTTGATAACGGACTTTGGTTACATTCAGAATTTGAATATTGATTTGAATATAGACTGAACAAATGCTTAGTTGCATTATTGTTATATTATTATTATGACAATCAATTGTAGAAAACGTCGCTGACAGGGACTGGAAGCTCAACATAGCTTTCACACCACTGAGGGTCGTTATCTAATTATCTAATTTAGGAAATGATTGAGTACTCAGGTTATGGTGGTCTGTCTTTTTGCATGTATTTCTTCCTGTTTTTGCAATCATGTCAACTTATCATTGTACCCAAGCTCTGTAGATAACTAGGTTCTCACACTATAACATTATAGTTATATAGTAAAGAACATATTGAACATAATAAATATATTTTCTGCATTTAATTCTGTCACAGGTGCTAAGTTTCCCATTAAATGGACTGCGCCTGAAGCAATCAATTTTGGTACATTCAGCATCAAGTCAGATGTCTGGTCCTTTGGTGTCCTCCTGACAGAGATTGTTACATATGGAAGGATACCCTACCCAGGTAACACCTATATTCAGTTTTGGTCAATTGGTCTTTTGTGTGTCGAAATCTGTTGGGATTCAATAGCCTTGTTTTTTTTTTTTTGGTGACATAGCGTCTGTTTTGGACAAGAAATCTTAATGACATACGGGCATAGGAAAATGAACCCCTAAGGGGTTTGACAGTATTCGTGTTTTGTATTTGTGAATGGGTGCCATATGCTACTAGGCAATTTTTCAGCTGTAGTCCATTGGCACTCAAAACCATCAAAATATAAATTTGCTCCACCTGAGACTTGACCATCATCCTAATTGCCATTTCAGGCATGACGAATCCAGAGGTGATCCGCAACTTGGATAAGTGCTACCGAATGCCTTGCCCCGAGGCCTGCCCGGACGAGCTGTATCAGGTGATGTTGCAGTGCTGGAAGGAATCCCCCGAGGAGAGGCCCACGTTTGAGCACCTGCAGGACCTGCTCAGCGACTTCTTCATCGCCACCGAGGGACAGTACGAAATGCACCCCTAGGCTCTGGAGGTTGGGACCGGATGCTACTGGGGACTGCACACGACATGCACCCCCTAGACTGGAAGTCAACAGACAAGAGAGAGAGAGAGTATATGGAGACAGAAAGACAGAGGTAGGTAGAGAGACTGAGAAAGAGAGAGAGAGAGAGAGAGAGAGAGAGGGGAGAAGGATGCAATGATTAGGGCAAAGACATGACAAACAGTTTACCAAGACTTGAACTAGGCCAATAAGAGGCTGAACAGAGGCAAAGGTAAAGTAAAACAAAAGAGAGGCAGGATTTACAATACTGTAAAGGCAGGAGAGATGGCAGAGACAGAGCAGAAACCTGTTGGACATGAAGGCGAAGAGCTGACAGAGAGTCTCTTGCTTGATAGTGACTCTCTAATGATGCTTGAGGCTTTGTTGAGGTGTGAACTCCACCATGGAAGTCTGTGGGGATGGCCTATGAAGACAGAAGCTCTCCTCTGGACACACTCGGTTTGAAACCTTTATGGCCATTAAGTTCTCTCGTGACAGTCTGTTGAAGAATTCTGTGGAAAAATAACTTCTAGGCTTTGTGGAAATTACTGTATGAAGGTGCTTTTGGATGCATAAGGGAAAGTCTACAAAAGGCTATTGGTAAAAGCACATTTGAAGAAAGGTTGGCAAGTAGTAGCATAATTCAGTGTGACACCACTTTGGTGCTACTATGTGCTGCCAGCCCATCTGGACATGTATTTGTTCCCCTTACTGCAATTAACTGTTTAAAACCAAAGTTAATGCACACCCTAGTTACATAGCCTACAATTTGTTTTCACACCTACAGTATCAAGTCAAATATCAAATCAACTGACTATACTGGGTCTTAGCAATGCCTTATGGAAAGCCATAAATTATACACACAAACCGAACTGTTTGAAAAGCATGGAGAAAATACTGTCGTAGTCTGTCGTATGCATTTGGCTTTTTAAGGTGCCATGTTGTTCTAGATGCACAGTTTGCACAAAAGTTCTGACTAAGGACAGGTTTCACTGAGAGATGCAATAGCAATAGTAGGCTTTTCAAATTGTAAATATAAGTCAAGCATATTTAAGTATCATTAGGTATACATCTTTGATGTATAAAATAAACAGTAATATTGTCATATTGGTATTATTCTGAGGTATTGTTTGCATAAATATTGCATAAACATAAGCATACATACTCCGTGCCTGCCCACACAATGGAATTAACACAAATGAATACCCCATGTATTTGTATAGTGTGATGTATACTGGGGAATTGGTGTATTTGAAACTCTCATAGAGCAGCGAGTGGTTTAGGTGGTGTGGAGGTGTAGTTGACACATAAGTCTGGTTAACTTACAAAAAAAAGCTCAAAAGCCTCAGCATCTGAGCTCGTCAAAACATTTTAAGCTGTAGAGACGTGATAAATTACGTGAGAAAATATAGATCATTTTAAAGTGAAAATAGGGGAAACGTGACAAAATAAAAGTAACACAAAAATACATTTGTCTGGTCAAAATGCCAGTCGCCGACCTTTTTAGAAATATTTATTTCCAAAAGGCTCTTTCTCCCAGTGTATGTATTCATTTGGACAGTTACAGCATGGACATTCTCACATTCTCATGGACATTATCAGAAATAAAAATCTGCCATAAAACAGAGACAGATGCATTTTGTAGAAAACACATCCTGATAAGCATCACCAGAACATCAGAAAAGGTGCATTTTCATCAAGTGCAAAACTCAAACATCTACTTTTTTGAAGAAGAAGAAGAAAAGGATTATGATAAATAGTTTCAATTCAAAGTATAATTGTAGACAGTAGAATTGCATAGTCACTACACTGGATATTATAATTGCTGTTGCTTACTGACACTGTAATACTGACACTTTACTATTTATTTTAGGAATTTTAGATTATGCCCTGCACAGATGTGGGAAAATAGCACACCAAAGAACCTATAAGAGTTGTATAAAAGATTAACCCTCTACTGCATGTTTTTTAATTGTGTACAACAGTACAACATATTGGTAAAGAAAAGTTAGTACAGAAGAGTACAACATATTAGTAAAGAAGTCACGATCACAAGAACATGGTACTTTAAAGGTGCTTTGTAGGTGTTTTCAGT
The DNA here is from genome assembly GCA_017657215.1 of Limnothrissa miodon. Taxonomy (NCBI): domain Eukaryota; kingdom Metazoa; phylum Chordata; class Actinopteri; order Clupeiformes; family Clupeidae; genus Limnothrissa; species Limnothrissa miodon. Next base: position 136,595 of record JAGFZM010002920.1, read on the forward strand.
TGCTGAAAATGCACAAAAAGGGTTTTTTTTTCCAGTCTCAAATTTAAAACATTAGTCTGGGGCTAGACTATGCCATTCATCAGTTTATGCTGTCGGGAAGAGAAAAAGAAAGAGTTTACCCCCCTACTTCCCTGCCCTCCTACACTGTTTCTAGTAGTTTACCCCAGGGGCTGGCACATAGCTTTAGATAATGATGTGGCACCAACACCCCATGAGCTGATCCTGAGGTTTCCTGCCTCGATGGCCTCTCGTCACACCAGACAGCCCCTGGTGCCAGGCCGGAATCGGCCCACGGCCAGCCCGCATCCACCCGTAACCCATCTGAAGCCCGGACCGATTTGGGCCAGTGTTGTATGCCTATCTGTGCGGGACCTTGAGAGGAAACAGGAAGTGGGTGAGTCAGCATTCCATGCATACTGCCACTACCGCCGCCACTGGGTGTTCGTGTGCGCCGGCACATTCTTCATGCCTCCGTAGAGTGTGCGCCTCTTGGCCCTCAGGAAGCAGCGAAGGTAGTAACATCAAAGGAGAGCTTCCAGGAATGTGCGCCATTACCTCATAGTGACTGAGGGAGGTCAGAGCCATCTACTGTATATGGGTGGTGCAGTTTGAGAAAAATGGACAGTTTGACAAGAGGATGTTGAGCACATATAACCTACAGTACATTTTATAATCTATTTTAAATTTACACAAGTGAAGCCACCCAGAGCTGTTGGCAGATGACGACATTGTTAAAAGTGGCAACCATACACTTCAAACAAGAGTTGCTCAGCACAAAACTCTCAAAGTTCATAAAAACTGAATACCGTATTACATTGATTGAGCAGAATGTCATTATCTATTAGGTTAATACATGAGTGAGAGTAGGGCTAAATCTAAATCTTGATTAATTGAACATTTTAACTCAATTACGATTAATGGACTATTGTTTTCCTTATTTATTTATTTTTGCCCTAACAGTTCACTGACAAGTTTCATACAGTAAATATGCTCACATATTACAAGTGAGGGACTTTCGAATGAAGGGTGCATTACTTGATTTTAAAATAATTGAAGGAAACACACTATCTACTATCTATGATTACTTTTTGAACATCAATGGTTTTTTTTTGTACAAGCTGCTCTTGTTGTTCTGTTGTCTTAGTGTTTAAGCTCTCCAAGCTCAATATGTTGGCGGAATAATCCAACAGAGTGGGGTCATGTGACCCCACACGACTTTTCGATTAATCACCCAGCCCTAGGTGAGAGGCCTATGGAATATATTTATTTGTATTGTTTACCTTCTGTGTTCAGTTTGGATCAGACATCTCACTGTCCACAGCTCATATCTGAATCACTCACAATTAGCTAACAAAACTCTCCATCCATCCAGCTGTGATCTATGTAGCTACTCGTCATCTGTCATTTGTGTATAGGCTGTATTTCTGCTGATGCTCCGTAGCCTCTTGTATTGCCAATAAACTGTGTGTCTGATCTCTGCTAATGCATCCTTTAGCTAAGTGCCTCTGTCCGCCACGTTTGTTAATAAGCCACTTTATCTCCGTCTTTCTACAGCAAAGAGCCTAAACACACAAATAAGAAGATGATAAACGCACACACACACATGCAGTGGGCACAGAAGCATTGCTTTGTTTGCATTGCCTGTTTGTTTAGCTCACTGTAGTGTTTGTTTGTTTGTTGGCTCATTTGCTTTTTGTCTTTTCGATATTTTTATCCTTGACAAGACAAATAGCAGAGGGTGTTAAGGTCCACACTCAGCACACTCTATATCCGTCTGACATGGCCACTGAGTCACAATCTGGGATCTAAAGGCTCGAGCACACAGGCAAAATGCTTATCTGTACAAACGCATGGAGAGAGTAGTCTGACCTAATTAGTCTGTACCGCTGCATTAGATCAAACATGGACCTCTCACTGACCCGTGCACTTTATGTGGGTGACAGGCCAGTATTCAACAGTGACATTTCAATTAGTTAATGCAATTAATTTGTTAATTAAGCCCTGACACTTTCTTTTTGCTCCCTGGAAGAATATTTCTGGTGCAATTTCTGGTTCATTTCAATGATTAGTGCAAACTACAAGAACAAGAACATAGACCGACTGTGTTAACACAAGTTGATTGATAAAGGCAGGGAAACTCCTTTTCATTTTTCCCCTTGTATATTTCTTTTAAAGAGGGGCTAAGCAACATTCTGTTTTTCTCTCTCACGAGCTCCCTCTAAAGACCGCTGTACTTCATTGTATTGCACTGCATTCTATTGGAGGCGGACCGCGCTGCTGAACTTGTGCTGTATCTACCGCTATTGGCCACGGTGGCGCATTCTACATCGTTCGTTCGCCGTGTAATGACTAATTTTAGCATCCTAAATAGTATGAAACGGATTAATTAAATGAAAAATGTTGCATAGTGGGCCTTTAAGGTCCGTGCCTAGTCATATGTGTCAGGAGTTTTTGTTTAGACTACTCATAGAACTTTCCAAGGAGCCCTCATAATCACTCACACCAAAAACTTTGGCCATGTCCCTAGACATAAGTTTGAAGATGAAGGGCCTGTGCCATATGTGAAGAGATGGCATGAAGTGCTTACTGTGGGCATCTGATATGATGATATAGTGCGTGGCAGAGCTGGGATCGGAACATTCTGATTCATTATCTAAGTATATCTGTGTACATTACTTAGAACTTGGTTGATACAATAGAAACTCACTGCTAATGATAACAAGTTATTTTTTCTGTGTGATGATTTCAAGAGTTGATCATAGGGGTACAGCTTTTTCTGTGTACCCAGGAAATATATTATAAATGGCTTTTGAAAGGACGCTGTCGCTTAGTTTTGTTTTTTTTATATCTATCTCTCTCTCTCTTTCTTTTTATGTTATGGGTAGGATAGGGGCTTTCCAAACATTTATCAGTCAGGCAAGTGGAGACTCAGGAAGTGGGTGGGAGAGAAAAAGAGATATGAAATAGGATCCGGAAATGACTGTGGGTCACTTAGGCCAAATGTGGAAACGGGCACCAACCACAGCGCCTTTTCAGGAATCCAACTCTCATGTAAGTTTCAGTAGAAAGATTGATAGTGGTGATTGCCACATGAAATGGCCTGGAAAACTCAAAAAGTGAATTTGTGATCTAAATAAGTATTTAATCACATGATGCCATGATGCCTATTTCACTTATTTATTTCACTTTTCACATTATTACTGTTGAATAAAACTGTGCTTAAACAGTGTATTTATCTATCTACATATTCCAACGCCTGAAGGTTTTGTAGTCTGTATGGTGTAGATTCATTGCATGAAATCATAAACACTAGAGGGCAGCAAACATCAGGGCTGCCACCCTGTCTCATCGGCTCCGTTCGTCAAAAACACACACGCACACACACACACACACACACACAAACAAACTAACAATTCTGAGTTTTAGAGATCTTAAGTTTTGTTTTGAGCATTGTGTTAAAGTACAGCTTTGTGGCAAAGCTCTAACAGTTAATGTATGAAGACATTCAGATGCCAAATTTCTGAATTAGAGAATGAGGCAAGAGAATGAGGGGCACTGTCACCAAGAAAATTTCACATCATTTTACTTGAAGCAAAACATCTTTCGAATTGCGTCTCCTACCTGTTGTTCAATATGTTGGGCATGTCCGACTCTTCTGTTTGCTGGTTGGGCCAAAAACATAAAGCTAATGGAAAGATGCTTCAATGTGGTGACAGGACACTATAGGTGTCACAAGCATGGCTAAGTGGATATTTTTTGCAATTTTCTATTGGGCCCAGTTTTTAGATTTTTAAATCCGGATTCAATTAATTTATTAGACATGACATGACTTTTGTATAATTAATTGCATTTACAGCAGAAAGCACCAATGAGCAACAGGGGTAAACTATTATTTTTTCATCTTGTGGTTTAGGAACAAGCCTTGGGTAGGTCCACAGCTCAAGTCCCTAACCCAACTGCCTAGGGTCATGTAGGGTTGAGAATTTTCAGTCACTCAGATGGTGATTACTTTATGGTATTAATTAGGTCATGATTCAGGGTAGCCATAGCATCATAATAAACCCAGGATGTACAGTAGTCACACTTCCTAAAAATTCATGATGGTAATGTGGCATCATAACAGGAGATAGAACAAGATATAGTCCCATATAATTAAGTATAAAGCCATCTAGACCACACAAACACACAACTGGAAGCTGGGTCAATCATTGAGATGGATGCAGTCGACCCAGACGGTTAGCGACGCAGGATCAGGCGGCGGCAGGTTGGAATGACTCTCAGCAATGGTGACATTGGCATGGATAGGCAGAAGAAGAGTTAGGCCAGTCTACATCACATTTCAGTGATTGTGGGTGTTATATTGCATGAGCATGCATTTACAGATGTATGGTAAATAAGAGAAATGGAGAGTCAGAGAGAGGGAGAGTGTGAATAGTACGGCATGACAGATGAGCTGTTTGTGGAGGCAGTAAGCTATAGTAGCATAACTAAGGTAACACCACCACAGGATCAAGACTGCACACTGGGTCCCGACAATGTGTCCTCTACAGTGTGTTGGAATTAGGGGGATATGAGGTGATCCTCCTGTAACTTTGGCTCTGTTTCATGTGCGTCACGTTGCCGCTAACAGATTGTTACCATAAGTGCTCTCCTCTTCATTCATTAATGACGCTACTTAATCTCGCTCTGTCAACTGCTCTTGGCCCAAAACACACATTTACACAAATATGGCTGTGATTAAACGAGCCTGAGCAAGGCAGAGTCGTGTTTTGCGTTGGTTGCCAAGCGCGCCGCTCTTGTTTACCTGCATGTTTACCATCTCCGCTCCATGACAAATAGATTTGGAAACTAGTAAACAATATCTCTCTGAAACGCCTACTTTATATTTTGTTAAAAGGTTGTATTTTTACACAAGCTGTAAATCACTGTCTACCTATGAAGCCACACAATATCAGTGGGAAAAGTATGGCTCAGTTGCATATGAACAATTGATTAGTCCACTAGTCCACTGACTTAATTAGTCCAAATTCAATGGGATCTCTCTCTCTATTTCATGACTAAGGGTTAATCAACACCCCTCCCCCCTTCCAATGTGTACAACCTTAGAGGACAGCAGCAGAAGAATTTCTGCCTTTCCCATATCCCTAATGATATACGCTACCGCTTTGGTCAGCATTAAAAGAGTGAATACTTGTCATAGTGTTTCACAAGAGTCTGTTCCAGCCTGATAGTGCCAAGGAGAAAATGAGCTGGCAAAGCTCCCTGTAGCAATTACAATTAGTCTTACAGTAGTTCAATAAGAACATAAATGCCTGGTTGATAACCATGTTAGTCAACCTATGGATTTTATTATTCCTTTACTATGGGGTGACTGTGCAATTAGGAATGTGAATATGTCAAATGGCTTTCTTCAGAATAAAGTCACGAAATACATTAAGTTACAGTACGGTAAAATAATTGGCCACTGTTTGGAACCAGTTTTGCTTATCACCAGCAGAGGGCCACAGAGAAGGAACACTGTGTGGATGTGTGTGTGTACGTGTGTGTAGAGAGAGTCTGGACAGCTGGGCTTTTGCGTTTTAAGTTCATCACCCTTTTTCCCATAGTGATATTTTTGTTGTATGCAATTTTTTGTTCACACAAACTGTGCCAAGTAACAAAAATGTATGCAATAAAGATAAACCTATAATCTGTCTGCGAAGATTCTCATTCATCCAGGTTGTAGTAGTCATAATGTTCAGTTAAGGCAACTGGACTTTTTCTTAAACCTGAGAATGTTTCACTTTCCATCCAGAAAGTGAAACTGACGAAGCTTTCTGGATGGAAAGTGAAACGCTTTCAAGCTCAAAACTGAACACTATGAATAGGCCTATTATCATTAATATATTTAAAATAAAATGTATAATACATTTTATACTGTATGAGTTTTATATTTAAAATAAAACAAAAAGCGTTTTGTTTGTATGCATTTATGCATTAGCCTACATGACAATTTTGGGACGTCACAACTATGGAGATGACAAGAGTTAACATGATGCGTATTAGTGAAATGCGTATTATCCAGTGTATGCATTTCCGTGAGTGCACTCGCTCTCCTGCAGAGTTCCGCTTCTTTTCCTGCCATTTATCTTTTATTAATGGACGGCCATTGTTTGCTTTCAGTTGCCATGGTATCGGCCATATTTCCTGAGGTCAAAAACAGCTGGGTGGGAGAAAATTGCCTGCAGGAGTAGGAGTAGGAGGCTACACAGGCCACCGCTGCCATCACACAATCAGAGGAGCTGTCCTTTACTCATTAGACCAAGTAGTGCCTCTTTCACACATGCAAAGAAAGCAAATCCCAAGTATGAGTGAGAAATTCTGCCTATAAGATGATATACTGGTTTGTTTATTTACTCCCCTCCTCTGTACTTAGACAACAATAATGTGATGTGCATCTTAGTGATTGATGAAGCCACTGCCATCACCTCTTACTGTACTGCAATCTTTGAAAGCGCTCAAAAAAGCTGACACAACATGGGGAGAGGGAGGTTGTGGTGATAATGCCATGCCATCAAGAATGTCATCATTATTGCCTTCCTCATCCTCCTCTTCCTCCATATCATCTTCATCATCATCATTATTGCCATTGCCATCCTCCTCCTCTTCCTCCCCCTCCATATCATCATCATCATCATCATTCTTATCACTATCACTTTCATCATCGTCATAGTTTCTGTCATCTCCTTAAATGTCCATGCTGACATAGTGTCAGAATCTGGGGCTGGTGATCAATGGCCCCAGAGGAGGGGGATTAGCATGAAGATGTGGTGCTAGAGAAGAGGCAAGGGGGAAGAGAGTGAGGAGGGGTTAGCCCATTATTAACATTTACTCTCTGACACGCGCACCCACACACACACACACACACAGCTATCATGAAATGGCTCCCTGGGAAGCTCTAAAGATTCTCCACACGCACATACACACACACACACACACACACACACACATACATATATACACACACACACACACACAGCTACAGTATGGTTTTCTGGGATGCTAAGGACCAGCCCCCCCCCCCAACTCACCACACACATGCACACACTTCCCCCCTCTATCCTCCGGCGTCAAGAAGGGAAGGCGGGTCAGGCTGCCTACATCGCATCAGGCAGAGTTGCCAGCTAATAGATTCTCATTTCTCACAGCCTCCTCTGCCATTATGCCTTCTACTCCCTTCCAACCCGTTAGTCATGCCAAGCACTGATACCATTAAGATAATAGGCATCATAAATAACAAAAACAGCCACAAATACACCAAGAAGGGGCAAGGGGACACAGATTCAATTCAAGTTTTAAAAAGTCGAAACTTTGAGTTTCAGAAAAACATTCTTGAAATCAGTTCAGTTTTGATAATTACAATTAGAGTTTTTTTCTTGAAATACAACTGGGACACACAATCTTACATTATTTAGGAATAGCTGTGAATTGGGAGTGCTGCCTCCAACTTGAAAATATATATTCGCTCCTCTGAAATATACAACCACATTGAAACACATTTAGTATGTTTGATTAATAATTGAAAACAAATCTTTTTCTAGGGTAATTAAAATCCGCCCACCATCGATCTAAAACCTGAGTCATTTGCACAAAAAAGACACAGTAATGGCAAAAGCAGGACCGCACAGAAACGCTCAGGATCCTGACTAATCTCCAGTTGCAATATCTCTGGGCATCAACTACATTTGCACGATGGAATGTAATCACTTCCTTATGGAATAGGTGTCTTCACATGAGTGATACTTCCGGCAAGCAGCACTTAATCCCACTCACTCACACCTATTGATTAGCTTCCGCAGGCCTACAGTAAACTGGGGAGGATAAAAACACAAGGAGTGTGATTCATTGAAAAATGTATACACACACACACACACACATTTAAATATATATCCAATGTCCTTGGGAAATGTTGTATGCTGGACGCTTGGCTTCACTTATGGAAAAGGCAAATAACAAAAGCAGAGTAACAAACAAGTAAACAATTACCAAGTATCCCACAATGCATCACCTCACTGCCTTGCCTGCCCTCACACTTGTTCAGCCTTTTTAGTGAGCCACTGAAAAACAAACTCTTTTTCTCTCTCTTCTCTCAATCTCACCCTCTCTCTTTCTCACACACACACACACACACACACACACATGGAGAACATAAGAAAATCAGCGAAGGGTTTGCCAAACAGAGCTGAAGGGTTAAAAGGGTGGGAGAGAGGGAAAGAGATAGGGTGGAGTAGAGTTAAGTGAGAACAAGATTAAATTCATTACTCCCATCTCTATATGAAAAAAAAAAGTCTGGCCATTTCCCACCTTCCTCTCTCTCTCTCTCTCACACACACACACACACTCTCAGGCACCAGACATGATTTTATATATATATATATATATAGAGAGAGAGAGAGAGAGAGAGAGAGAGAGAGAGAGAGAGAGAGAGA
>JAGFZM010002920.1:145072-174973 GCA_017657215.1 Limnothrissa miodon
AGAGAGAGAGAGAGAGAGAGAGAGAGAGAGAGAGAGAGAGAGAGAGAGAAGCAAACACTAATGTAATTTGCTCTGAAGAGGCCAGCACTGAAGCGTGCTGGTCTAGCGGTCACGTTTTAAGGCACTCTATTTCACAGCACGCAAACACACGTTTTAAGGCACTCTATTTCACAAGCAAACACAGCACGCAAACATGTATATTCACAAAAACCAGGCTGGAAAAACATTGGAATACATATCCACTGTGTGTAAACACCACACACACATACACACAGGCATTAAGGATATAGGTCTATCCATACGTAAAAATCACAAATCAAATAACTCTTTTTCTCTCTCTCAGTTCAATTTCAATTAGTGCTTATTTTGCAAGTCAGGTTTTTGTGGTTACCTGTATTTGTGTGCTGTGAAATAGAATGACCAGTAGATCAGCAAGCAGCAGTGCTGACTTTCTCAGAGAAAATGACATTAGAGTCTGTTTCTTTTACACATAAAACCATATTTGGTGATGCCTGGACCAAAGAGAAAAAGATATTAAGAAAGTTTGATGATAATTAAGTTGTGGTGTTTACACAAATACAAAGACACCTCCAGCTGTTGTTACAATAAAATTCCCTATAGGCTAGATAGTAAACATTCCAGCTATCAATTACAGTGATATATAACATTGTTAAGTATTAAGTTGGTAGTATAGAATAAACCATTATCATATTCAGATAGTATAACCAGATTTCTCAGATGAATGCGGCATCTGAGTACTCATTCATCCCCTGAAGTACTCCAAAGCAGGATTTCAATCAGAGATAGATTATAGATGTTAGTGAACAAGGAGAAAAAAAAAACACGTAATAGGATAACAATGAAATTACTACTGTGAAATGATAATCGATCCACCAGAATATCTACATTGACATGAAAGGGCTTTTGCCCTGTTCTGTGGCCTGCAATCTCAGCTCTCCTGATAACCCTACAGTAGATCACCTGGCCAAAATCATCAGGGTATTTTTTGATTAGTGGAGCCCACCTAGTTAAAGTAATCAGGAGGTTTATGATTGCACTGGCTTCAATCTAATCAGTAAACCATTAGCATACGCAAATCATTTTGAGTCTTACAAGGAAAGAATAGAAACACACACACACACACACACATTGAGAGAGTGAGTGATATATTTAGATATAGATAGATAGATAGATAGATAGATAGATAGATAGATAGATAGATAGAGAAGATAGTGAAATAATAAAATAGTGCGTGACACAGATGTGACTCATGCAAGGTTCATGCGTGCAGCCGGGCCATTTCATGTGTCACTGACTGTAGATAGATACATAGATAGATACACAGGGGCTTTCTAATTATGCCAGTGATGGGCTTTTGGAAGATTGCAGAGGCGGGAGATTATTATCATGATTTTATAATTTTAAAGTTATTACTAAGAACTATAGATGTTAACACCAACATAAATGAAATACATTTATTTTGTGTTAGGACAAAACTCCTAAGATGTTTTTATCTCCGGCAGCCACTGACACTTACCTGACAGAGAAACACTTTGAAATAACCAACACATTTTTTAAAACTATCAAAGTCTGTTGGTAAAAAGTGATGACAAGCTTGTTGTTGTTGTCATTACCATCATTTGTTTGGCATATGACCCCAGATGAGTGTGCTGAATAGATGCCTGGTTAAAAAGCAATCGCTGTCACCCGTCGAAGCTTTGACAGCGGGCTGGGAGCTGAATGCCAATTCATAGGAGTGGCCACCGCCTTTGCATAAATATTCATGTGTTGTGCTGACCTTGGCTTACATCCTTGGCCATGATGAAATTGATCATGCTTTCTTCCAGTCTTTCTTTCTTTCGCTCTCTCTCTCTCTCTCTCTCTCTCTCTCTCTCTCTCTCGGTTTCTTCCTCTCTCTTTCACTCTCTCTCTCACTCTCTCTTACTGTCTCTCTCTCTCTCTCAAATGCACCACAGAATCATAATAAGAATTATCCAGGGAACCTGTTGCTGAAAGAAGCGGATAGAAAATCAATCATCCTGCTTTTGTGTGATTTGAGCATTTTCAGCAGAATTCTCTATACAGCGTTCCGGAGTTCTATTTTGGTGATGGCATTCTTCTGTTCATCTCTACTGACTAACATTATTAAAAATGTAAACAAAAAGTCATTTTATTTTCTTGAAATAGTTAGATTTGTTTATCAATCCCACAGCATTGGATGCATAACCTAGGGTTTTACATACAGTAGCCTATAAAATATATAAATATGTAAGTATAACTATAACTATAAATTATGTAAATGTCATTTACATATTTTACAGTAATTAGTGTTGTTTGCGCCAAAAGCTAATACAGAAGTTTGGAAACACACACACATGCATAACTTTTCTCTTTGTTTCTATAAGGACCATTTTGTAAGTGTTCTGAGATCTCTGGACTTTTAATGGACAGTTTATTTAATTACAGTACTTTAAAGGAACAAAGGAAAGTCGCTGCGGAAGTTACCTAAACATATGTCAAGGCGTCTGGCATTGCCAAAAAATATTTGGATGCCATCAAAAGATTTTCTTGGATCCTCTGATGCTCTGATGTAATGGACTTAGCAAGATGAAGCCATCAAATGACACTAAGAAAGGATACAGAAGGTTAGGCCCATTGCTATTTCTACAAGAGCCTATAAAAGTGGCCATTTTAGCCACACCTTGTTTTTTTTCTCTTTCAACAAAGCACTTTTATATGCCATTAAATCAACACCCCCTCTCTCGATTTAATGTTGAAACTGAGATACACATTGATTCCCCTAGCTATCCTTGGTTAGGCTTTGACTCCTCACATAGATGCTCCTTAAGACTAGAGTGATTAACTTTAGGGCAAAGAGGAGGTGGGGACATGGCTGTGAAACACAAGTTTGGCTTGGGAGTGAACCCTTGAATTACAATAACCCCTGCGGCAGTTTGTCCGTTTCATTTTGATCAAGCACTGATCTAGCCTGATAAATTATATGCATTTGTCTTCTGTGTGATGTAATGCTAATCTATAGAGAACTTATTAAAGGCTCAAAGCAGAGATGATTGTCCGAGTCTCTGCATTCATAAATGTGATTGAATCTAATTTAAATTCATGTGAATGTGATTAAGTCTTTCAGTCAATATCATATGGCATTGCTCAGGAGTCGTGTATGGCTGTTGTGTACTACAATTTTCTTCAGAAATATGTTGCTTTTCTATACAGTTAGCATGTATTCCTCAAAATGCAGTCTTCAAAGCTTTTGGTACAGTACATGTGAAGCAGGTGTAGCTTACCGACTGCACTAGTTTGAAATCAATTAAACAATACCAGCTCACCATCCTCTTTTGTAAAGAACGCAAATGGTGTCCAATCTTCTCACAAGAAAACTCATTTATATTAAAATAGTGCTTATGTGGACTGGGCCATCCTATTATCCTCTCAAACTCACTCTTGCTTCAAACTCTAGGGGAGGTCTAAAAAGGTCTATATAGGTTTAATTCTCATCAGACTATGCATCATAGTAGTGTTGTGCTTTCTACAGTATGTCAACTTCTCATCTCTATTGTATGTAGAGGCTGTGTCTGGGGGAGGCCTACAAAACATGTCTATAGGTTCAAACCTGGGTTTTTGACTAGAGGCAGGAACTATGATACTTCTTGACATGCACATGACATGTTTTCAGACTAAATTTTACTGCAAACACTTTCCTATCTAGGTCTTACCCTATCATTGACACCAACATAACTTTCAAGATTCATTCAAAAACATTACCGAATCGACTTTCTTTCATGTCAGTAACATCTCAAGACTCCAGCCTTAACTTACTGACTTACTCCATGTACAAGACAAAAATCTACAATCAAAATTTTCAAATGCATTTGTACACCTGCACTAATCCTAATTGGACTACAACCACCAGAAAACATGGTCTCCATGTATATGACAAACCCGGGTTGGTTGAGCTACAGTATTGATTGAAAAACTTTTTGCTAATGTGCACCTGTCCTGTGGAACACATGCAATATTACATTTATGCATTTACATTTATGCATTTAGCAGACGCTTTTATCCAAAGCGACTTACAAAACGAGGATAACAATCAAGCTACATAGCAGAAACCTAAAGGAGCATAGTGCTAGGGGATAGTGCTTCAGTTCATTTTAGTGCTAGGGTAGAAGATGTTCTCTGAATAGCTGGGTCTTTAAGAGCTTTTTGAAGGCCTCCAGAGATGGCCCTGTTCTGATTGTTTTTGGTAGGTCATTCCACCAGCGTGGGACGACACATGAGAAGAGTCTGGATTGCCTTGGGCGAGGTGCCGGGACTGCCAGTCGACAGTCATTGGAGGACCGGAGTTGTCGGGGGGTAGCCTGAGCTTTTATGAGAGCGCTTAGATAAAAAGGGGCAGATCCTCTAAGCACTTTGTAAGTCAGCATCAGTGATTTGAATTTGATGCGAGCCGCCAGAGGCAACCAGTGGAGCTCGATTAGCAGAGGGGTGACATGCGTCCTCTTCGGCTGATTGAAGATGAGACGCGCCGCAGCATTTTGAATCATCTGAAGTGGCTTGACGGCACAGGCAGGAAGTCCTGCCAGAAGGGCATTGCAGTAGTCAAGGCGTGAGAGGACCATAGTTTGAACCAGCAATTGGGAGGCTTGTTGAGTTAGGTATGGCCTGATCTTTTTGATATTGAATAGTGCGAAGCGGCAGGCCCGGGTAACAGAAGCAACATGGTCATTGAAGGTTAGCTGGTCGTCAATCATAACACCTAGGTTCCTGGCTACCCGTGAGGGAGCAAGAGACAAGGAGCCAGAGTTGATGCAAATGTTGTGGTGAATAGTTGGTTTAGCTGGGAGGACCAGCAGCTCGGTTTTTGAGAGGTTCAGCTGGAGATGATGGTCTTGCATCCATGCAGAGATGTCAGAGAGGCAATCCGAGATTCGCGTTTGGATGGTTGGGTCATCGGGTGTGGATGACAGATAGAGCTGGGTATCATCGGCATAGCAGTGGTAAGAGAAGCCGTGCTGGCGGATGATTTGGCCCAAAGAAGTGGTATAGATGGAGAAAAGAAGGGGGCCCAACACAGATCCTTGGGGTACTCCAGTAGCAAGGTGGTAAGGCGCAGAGGTGTGTCCTAGCCAGGACACTTTGAACAGTCGCCCAGTGAGGTAGGATTCGAACCAGCAGTATGCATCACCCTTGATGCCCATGTTTGACAGTATAGACAATAGAATACTGTGGTTTACCGTATCAAACGCAGCTGACAGGTCAAGCAGGATGAGTACAGACTTCCTTTATGACACAAACAATTACTGAAATGTGATGACAGTCATCCTGCTTCCCACTGCCTGACTGTCTAACCTCCTGGGTGGACTGCCTCCATGTCCACAGATGACCCTGTCATGATTGACCCAGCTTTCAGTTGACCCTTGACTGCTCTTAATGATATGGGACTATATCATGGGATTGTTATGGGACTATTATGAGGCTATGAATTTTACACCATGAATTTTATGTGTGACGACATCTTGGGTTTATTATGATGCGATGGTTATCCTGAGTCAAGGCCTAATGAATGTAGTACCGGACTAATCATCTGAGAGACTGAAAATTTGCAACCCTACATGAGCAGTTGAGTTAGCCCCTTGAGCCATGGACCTGCCCAAGGTTTCTGCCTAAACCATGAGATGAAAAAAATATAGGGAGTTTTTCCTTGTCCCTGTTGGTCATTGGTGCTCTTTGCTGTGAAGCGCTACGAGACATGACTTGTATAATGCGCTGTACTAATAAAATTGAATTAAAATTGAACCTAGGCTCTCATCCAAATAGAAGTGACATTCCATCATCATTAACTGATGTACTATACCTTCTTATAATATAATTTCCTCAAGATTCTGTATGTATCTTGCGTGTAACAAATCAAACAGTACAGTACAGTATGTATGAATGTATTGTGCTAGTGGCATTGCATCACATTACCCTTACACTCGAGCAGCTTCAGTGTTCCCAGTCAAGGTCTTACATCTCCGTGCCACTCAGACCTCCTCCACCCTGTATTCCTGGCAAGAACCAGCTTGTCATTCCTTGTACCAGGCTGTTGTTGCCCCCACATTCTTGAACAGTCTATCTCTCCATGTCATTCTCCCTCACTGGTGTCTTCCTGGAAACATCCTAAAACATACCAGTTCAGTGAGACTTTTGATTACTGACACCACACCCCTCAACCTCAACCCTGAATCCCTTCTATATACGAGGCAGTATATAAAACAAAGTTATTATTTATAAAGGTATTACTATTATGATTATGGTTATTCATATTATTATTTATTTATTTTTATTATTATTAGTTGCACTTACTTAAAAAACAAATGAGCAAATAATATGGCTTCAAGTAAAAAATAAAGACATTTGTGTGAGTCCTAAAAAAAACAAAATAATATCTCAGTATTTTTCATTCATTCAAAAAACCACATCTGGTGGTTTTCTTGGTTGGCAAATGTTTAAAGTAAGAAGGGGGAAGGGGTGCCATTTGAAGGTCAGACTGATGTATTGCAGCCAGTGTTGAGCATACACACTGCACACAAGCAGGTGAATCTGAAGCCACCACACAGCAATTACAATTTTGCGATCTGGTAAATTTGTAGCTGTGAGCTATATCAGCAAATGAGTCACATTTGTGGGGAATTTTAAACCTGCTCCTGATTACAACAATGGCTTGTTGTCTTTCACTTCATCCAATCCCATTTTGTAAAAAAAAAAAAAAAAGGCAAATTAATAAAAACACATACATGTACTAAACATGACCGCATAGCTGTGGAGACAGAGATACCCTTTTCCTAACGTGTGTCTAAGATTAATACGGCGACAGCACTGTTTCTTTCTTGAATTGAACTTCAGATTCAACCGCGCAAACCGTAGCCACAGTCTGGTAAAAACACACAGGTCCGTTTCCTGTTGCGCGTTTTCGTCATGTATCCAGATCAGATAGTAACATCCATAGTATGTTAAATGTTGGAAGACAGACCAGCTCTTTTCAAACTGCAATTAGATGAGAACAAGCATGACCGAAAAGCGTGGAATCTTGGGGACGTTCGTAGCCAAATAGGCTACGTTAGAGCGTTGTCACAAATGAAGGACGACTGAAATAAATTAATGTTAAGCAGTCTTTTATCATAGTAGGACAGGGCACTAAATGTTAAGTGAAGAAAAAACTGCAGATACTGCTTTCATTTAGTCCTTAGGCACTCAAGGCGCGGCACTGAAGCACGAACATTTACGTCGATGAATAAATGAAGACCTTCGCCGTTACATCTGAGCACACGCGCCGTGGCTCCGCGTGAAGCTGACCATTGTCCTGGATTGCCTATCCAGTTAATAAGTCGCAACTCGGAATTAGCCTTTCATTGCAAGGATAAACACTATTTTTACACTCGAAGGTGCAAGAAGATATTTAACTGCAATACTGTAACATGGCGCGATTGCGTTTGAATCGTAGACTTTACCTTTAATATCAGGATAAAATAATCGACATTCAATGGAAAGCTCTCAGGGAAAGAGTTACACATGGATATGTACATGACGTTAGATAAAGGAGAAATGTGTTCTTGAAAAGGACGCCCGTGGGCAACTTGACGAATATCATGCTGTTGTTTGACACCTTTATGAAGTTATCTTCGCCTGAACAGTCTACATTTGCTTGTGGAAACTAACTCAAGAACTGTTTAAAGACAGGCGTCATGCACAAATAAAACGAAGAAACCTCCAGACAAATGGATATTTTGTCGGTAATGGATTCGTAGACATTGCAACAGGAAGATACCATTTTCAAGACATGACTAGGCTCCTGGTCGTTTTAAACTCTGTGGCACTGTTGCTCCTGGGTAGTGACATGTTTCTGGTGGGAGCAAGTAAGTTAACTCCTGTCTTCACCAGTAATTATGTTGTAATTTTACTAAAACCTAAAAAATGTTTGTTTTTTAATAGATGCATTTTAAAAAGGCAGGAGCCTACTTTTGTTAAGTCAGTTAGGTCATGTATTGGGTGGTGTTTAAATGGCATATTTTCCTAAAAAGGAAATAAACAATTCGGGATCTATAAGATTATTAGGTTATAAGGTTATTGCTGTGTTTTGCCAAACAGTATGTCGCGATAAAGAACACTACTTGGCTATTTGGAAGCCCAAGTGTCACGTTGATGGCAGTTTACTGGCGTAATATATTTGTTGGGCTTGTTAAGAATTTTATCAATGAGGACATAGTGAGAGTGTGCAACCTGCCAAGACGTAGCGGTAGGCGATGTGACTGAACCTGTAGCCTACTGACAACATCATCGTCAATATAAATATGTCTCCAACACTTGCGAAAGAAACAATTGGCATGGCTCACATATCTGTAAAGGAATCTATTCTCTCTCTCTCGCTCTCTCTCCTTGTGCGACGGTCACCAGGGATTTCACTCTGTTTCTTTCAATTGGTACCGGGTTTGGCATCTCTCCCTTTTGAAGTGGGAGTTCTGTGCGCCGCGAGCTGTTCGCACTTTGTTCTGACTCAGGGACAGGGATGAATTTCTAATCAACTCGCGGAAAGTATGTCAGGTGCTGTCGAGAAAAGTATGGAACTAATTTAAACACTATGGTACCTGCGCGTACTCATTCAAAGCAATATCTTCATTTGATAGCAAGTAGGTTATTGTGCAGCAGATGACAGATTGGGTCCTTTTCTTGCTTTAGCTGCACTATATTCTTTTATTCTCTCTACTGAAGAGGGGCCTAGGGAAATAATTCAAACTGTTTTATTGAAATAAGCCACCTCTAAAATCTGCCTCCATATGTTTAACTTGAGTCCTCTCCACACACAGCATGAGGTGTGCAGCGCAATCTGACACTGATGACATAAAGCTTATGACAGACAAAATGGCAATGTCAGTGGTATAGGACCCCTGCAGCGTTATCCTCTGTTAAGAATGCCATCGTAAGGAAATGAAAATACCTCTAAGCTGAGCTGCCAATTGAAGTTACAACATAACATTTTTTGTGTAGAAGAAGCACAGGAGTGTGTGTGTGTGTGTGTGTGTGTGTTGGGTTTGAAAGGAACAAAGGAGTGTTTATGTGATGGGCTGTGCCTCAGCATTAGTGGTTTACATTAACCTCAGCCTGTATCCTAGTCCTAGTCCCATCTGCCCTGAGACAGGATTTTTTAGGATTCTTGTACTATGACTTTGAAGGGTAAGGAGTTCTAAAGGCCCACTTGCCCTCCCACTTCCCCTCACTACTCAAAATTATGGCAACATTAAAACCTTAATTCATTGGTCCCCCCACCACCCTTCCACCCACCACCTCCCATGAGGCCTATACCCAAGACTGGGAACCAAAGCAATGATACACAAAAACATGATCCCACAGGGTAATTGCAGACTTATTCACCTTGAGTCAGGAAGAAAATGTGCCCTCCTTTCTCTCTCGAGCTCACATGGTTTCCGGAGACTGTGTCATTCTTTCTAACAAGGCGTGAGATTTTCTGACATGTCACGCACCAATTACCTGTTCCGTTCATGCTCGATTTTTGGGTCTGAGTTTACAGCTAAGTAGTGACATTTGCAGCAGCAGAGAAACACCTGCAGACCAGACAAGCTATTTTTAGACCCAGCAGCTATGAAAGGGTCACAGTGACGCCTTCATCAACAGCCATAAGCACATACACAATTCGTGGTGTGCTACTCGTTCGGCGGTTGAATTTAATGGGCTATTTAATTACCCTAAAATCGCTTAATTAGCCAAACTTAATTAAGCGAGGCCCGAACATTAAAAACAATGGGTACAACTTGAACGATTCGCTTCTGCAGCGGCACGCCATACCAGCCTGGCATTAAAGATCCCAGCATGACAGCGATGTGCCGTAATCCCTGCAGCGTTTCCCCCCTGGGCGCTTTGATTAAGTGTGTGTCATCTGCTCCGGACCCTAGCCAGCGATAAGGGCAGGGGCAGCGCCAGCTGGTACACCTGTGGGACCCAGTGCACTTGAACAGAGGGCAGAGGTTGAGCTCAGAGTTCCTTTCGCCCCACAGCAGCAGCTTGCTCTCCTCATACTGGTATGGAGGCGTGTGTGTGTGTGTGTGTGTATATGTGTTTGTGTATGATAGTGTTAGGGCAGGGCAGAGCAGGGGTGAAGGTTGGGTGTGTGGTGGAGGGGTGGGGGGGGGGGGGGGGTTGGGGGTGGTGAGAGGCGGCGAGCTGTTGATGGAGGCTCAGGGGCAAATCTTCAGAGACCTAGAACTCAGAATCTCTGCAGCGCGGCTGCACCAAGATGAAAGAGGCTTGCTGACTTCTCTCTGAATCTGTCAGAACACATCCAGGGTTTCCTAGGTGCAGACGGGGTGTGTGAGGGTTGGGGGGGCTGGGGTGGCAGGGGGTGGAGGAAGTTCTCTGTGTTGGCAGGGATAAAGAAGGATGTGGTGAAGTTGGGTTTGAGGAGACTGCGTCAGTAGTGGTTTTCGATCACCAAGGTAATAGTTTTAACACTGAACATGTGGATCAATCTTCAACTTTAAGCATTTTCAGAGGGTGTATAATGCAATGAAGATGGATTCCTATTATTAAGTTTTAAACACCTTGTATAATTTAACACCTTGCTAGTTACTTTAGTAATGCCAATCGTATCTTTCTAATATCACTTACTGCTGAAGATTTCCCCTGCTTTTCTCATTATTTCTCTGGTCTGGACAACTTTCTGGTTATTATGCTTTTGGATATCCTTCAGGATTGTATTAGATTACACAAGGTCATGGTCATTCAGTCTGGTTTATTCAGTCCCTCCAGGATTTCGCGGGCCTTTTTTGTGATTGTTGCGGCCTAAAATACCTGATGTTGCGGGAGCTTTTCCCAAAAAATGCGATGAAAGTTGCGGTGATTTTTAGTTTGTTGTTGTGATTACATTGCGTGAGGAAGTAAAAGTTGGTATAAGTAATTGTGATTTGGTTTAGGACTCAAGTGTATAAATGCATAAATGCACTGTATACATGTAGGAATATATGCATACAGGTGGTGGATGTGGAGGATTGCAGGTTGAAGCCTGGCGCTTATCCCCAAAAATATATTTTTAAGAAAGATACAAAACTCTAAACTGTGCTGAATGAGTAGGTCGGCACTTTGCATGGCAGCCTCTGCTATCAGTGCATGAATGTGTATGTGTGTGTTAGTGTGTGTGTGTGTGTGTGTGTGTGTGTGTGTGTGTGTATGTAAGCCATACATTGCAAAGCACTTGAAGAGCCCGTAGGAGGGAGAAAAGTGCTTCTGTATAGACCTGAATGCAGTCCATTTGCCATATGCCACAATCGATCATAGGTCTCTTCAGTAGGGCCAGTGTACTATACTGAATGTCACATTAAATCTGCTTGTTATGTACGTCTGAATATTTTAACAGATAGCAGCAGGTGGTCTCACATTTAATAGAGATACTTAAAAAAACTGTGTAACAGCTTTTCACATAAACACAATTCTTTGATTGTTCTTACACTCAGAGTTTAATCAAACACAATTTTCTAAGGCTTTGTTTTATTAGCACAGGATAAACCACGACAAGGTCATTTGCAGAGTGGGTATTGTTTCAGAGTAAAACAGAAGATTCTGTCTCGCATACAATCCCCAGGGTCTTTATGACTGAACTGGATGAGCTTCCAGCTTCTTTGTGTTCCATCAGCACTGGTGCCATGCACAACAGTCTCCATCTAGTCTCCCATCCCAGCAAAAAAAAAAAAAACACTCTGCCAGCATCTATGCTTAATTTTCATTCTCAGAAGGGGCATGAGTGATTTACAAAGGCCAGTTAGTGTCAGGATATGCATGCACCGTGCCTATTGAGTGGCCAACAGACGGCAGATTGCTCAAAAAGCAGTGCTTCATCTTTCTAATTTACGGTGACGAGACCAGATGTTACGGAGGCTGTTATTGGAGATATGAGGCTAAGATATGAATGAGGGAAACTCCATGGTAACCGTCTGCAAGCGAGAGAAAAGCAAACGAGAGAGCAGAGGAGTGTGGTGGTGGCAATCAGATGGGTGCTAACACCTCTGTGGCCAGAGACTCTCTATCCCGCTGCCCCAGATATACAACCAACACAGTCCCAGCCTACAAACATTCGCCACCACAAGCACCACCACCACCACCACCAGCAGCAACAGTTGCAGCACAGAAAGCCCTCAGCCACAGTGTCTATTACAAAGGACCTTGTTATATTCCAGAAAATATTATGTTACATCTGATACTATTGGCATTACAAAAACATCAGGAGATCACAGCAAAATGAATCTGATGAACTTGGACTGTGCTGTCAGTTTAATTAAGCCCCACTGAAGCACTCATTTAAAGTACGTCCAACCACTGTTGTTTGTGCGCACCAAATTCTGTCAATAGGGAGAGAGTGGCAAGGGAATTTTGAATAAAATACACCAATTAGTAAGCTGGCAGATTATGCTAACTCGTGTGTATTGTGGCTAAAGAAACTGATAGTGAGTGTGAGTGCAAATTTTAAAGCATTATGGATTTGGTTAAATGGTGGTCTCTTTAAATCATGCTGTCAAACTGTAAGTTTTCAATCAATTAATACAAAAAGTTATTACTCATCAATTACTGTGTCAGGTATGCAGGTATACTCATTCTCTGTATATGCAGGTACATCTCAATTTAATTCTGGTGAGTATCTCATAGAATGAGTTGCAACACACAAAGACATTAAATAATTAAACTAATCTTACTGTACCTGAAGCAAAATAAAATGTAGTAACGAAATAAAAAGTAAGTTATTCACCTATTATTATACACCTATTATTGTTAGTTGGTGGTACAATATTTATACCAATATTATACCAAATGTTCTCATTCTTTTTCTTGCCAACATCTCTTGGTGACCTCTAACAACAGGGCTATAGATTGATTCACATGAGATATGTCCTTTAATATTACCAAGACACTGATTTATTGGGAAGGTAATGCTGCTAATGTAGTTGTTGGCTCAAAATATAGGCCGCCTGGAGCCAAGACTTTAAGCAGTTTTTACTTTCTATCAGGGATTTATACTTGTTTACAATGGAGGGCCTTCTCTGGCGTCTGTATTGACGAGGGGGGAAACAGGGTGGTGCGGGGGGAGTGGGTAAGAGTGCCCAAAGCTTTAACTTATCAAAACACAAACATGCACACGGACACGTGGACACACACTATATTGCACGTGCCCTTTCATACTCACATGCCCACCCCACCCCACTCCCCTCTCTCCCTCTCTCTCACACACACACAATCTTTTCTCTCTCACTCTTGTCTTTTTTTTTGTCTGACACACACACAGATACACACACGCACACATATACACATGCACACACACACACACACACACACACACACATTACAAGCATCACACACCCAAATTCTATTTTGAGTAGCCACTGCCAAGCTCACTTTACGTTAAGAGAGAGGGAGAAAAAAAATAAAAAATAAACAAAACCTCTGGGAGTGTTTGCGAGGATGTGCTCTGAGGCCAAGCTGAGTCTGGCCCTTGATTCACCTTGGCAGGACAGGCATGTTTGTGGAGGTGTCTTCCACCTCTGTTGGACCGCAGGGTGTTTGTCTCTTACGTAACATTCTCCTGAGAGCATGACAGATTTGAATCATCGATAAACAACAGAAGGAAAAATAACCTCTTTAAAAAATAGATTTTTTTTTATTATTTAAGTAACATGCCTCATTTAACATATTTGCTTTGTAAATGTCATTCTCATAATTTGCAGTGTAGCATTTCTGAAGGGAAATTAATTTAAATAATTGACCTGGAAAAATGTGATCAATTATAAGTTTTGAATGTCGATTACGATTACTTTTCGGTACAATTGCCCAGCCCTATTCCGTAGCTAGCGCTAGCAGCCAACCCGACGCCTTAAGTAGCACCATTCTGTAATTCACATCTTGGCTCTAACCAAACAATAATTTCCTGCATCAGCAGTGTGTGTGTGTGTGTGTGTGTGTGTGTGAGAGAGAGAGAGAGAGAGAGAGCGTGTAGATGGATGCATCTCATGCATTTAAAGCGAGAGCCGGTGCTTTTAACGGTTACTTGCAGACTCTTGTGACACCCATTACCCAGAGGACAATGAGCTTTTCTCGAATCGTAGTGGGTGTGTTTGTGTAACGTGTAAATGTCACGGTGACGGAAACCCTGATGGATGTGCTTTACAGCTAAGACTGAGAGAGAAGCCAAGCAGGAAAGCCAAGGCTGTCTAGAGCGACACCTGCTTGGAGTGCTTTAAACGGGCAGAATGGAGGAGACATACTGTAACCTATTGATCACATTTATTTGACTTCAAGTGTGAACTGGCTGTAACGTCACCAAAATGTTTTGACCTTATCACTTACATGTATCTGTAGCATCCTGCGATAGTGCGGGGTTCTGTGGAAAGGAATCTGGATTCTGTCTAGAAAACATACAGATGAAGTCTTGTGCTGAGAAACAGCACTAAAGGGCATCAATGCGTTCCCTCATACGCTCAGGTTGAAACTGTATAGTAGGTGACAGTATATAGGAGAGTATGGGAACAAAAAAATGGTCTACACACCTTCTACAGTGCACAAGCTCATTACAGTATGCTCTTGGAGGGTCTGGGATTTTATAGGGCTCGTTCACAGGAGGCCATATCGTTGATATATATTGTTATTGTTTTATATTGAGATATAGTTGCAGTGTGAGCGATTCTTGCAGCCTAATTTCAAGTAAATGTTAGTCTTTCCTCTTTGTGAATTACATTAAGCCTAATTGAAGTGTTTCAATCAGCTTTCTAAAGCAAAAAACATTAGCTAGCTGTTCTCTCCTGTGTGAACATCAGTCATATTTCCCCTCCTGTTCAAAAGATTACCATAGCTCTGATAGACAGCTGCATTAACTGGTAATATGGCCGGGGATCCCTTTGTGGTGCAGATCGAAAAAGCCTAAAAATGACAATGATCTCTGAGGATGGGTGATGCAATGAATATCACATACAATTTATGAATACAGGAAGTTCAAGTCAAACAACACAAGAAGTGTGTTGCAATAAGTGGTAAATAAAATATAAATTTGTATATTTTAATAGAAGTTGATATAGTGGTAAGGTTGTGCAATATTCCAAACAGCTCTCTCCATTAGTTTCTGACATCTGTGAGAGGAGTAAAAAAGGAAAGGAGAAAAGAAATGCCTTGAGACACTATCTGCATGAAATATGACAATCACATAATGACATTCCTGAATCCAATTACTGCATATTGAATTGAGGAAGGGTGTGTGTCGAGGGGTGCTATCTCTCAGTCACTCTCACCTTCCTAATATGGTTTCAAGCTCTCATCTTCTCTTGTCGCTGTCATTGTGAATGAGCACCTTAAGATATTCACCAATATCAATTACTCATTTCTTATTCCACCCTTCTTTTTAAGAAAGGATAAAAATAAGTTTCAATTTTTAAGTTTTCAGAGAAAAGCATATCACACCTTTCTCGTTACTGACAATGTCCTTAGCCTATACGTTTGACTGGGTCAAACAGCTGGCATTGAGATTAAAATCTGCCAGTGAGTGTAAAAAACTTTCTGTGCTATTTTTTTTTAACTTATTCAAAAATATTTGCATTTCTGTAGTGTACCGATAGATAGATACTTCATTTATCCAATGACATTCAGGAAAGTCATGTTTTATTGTAGAAATATGTTATTGTTATAATTTTAGTCATTTTAGGCACCACCTGCATGCCAGATATATTCAGTTCTGACAATATAGTCAATTCTAAACATTCTTCTTTTACTTTTACCTTTTCTTCTTTTACTAATACCTTTATTGCTAGTGGTACACACAAACAGCATAGTTTGTCATTATAGTGAGTGTGTGACACAAACATAGACACCTTCATCCCCACAGACACACGCACACTATCCCCCTCACCTTCTCTTCCTCCCTGGACAATAATCCTTCAGTCAGTTGCAGTCTTCTGGGCTAGCCATGCCTGTCATCTGTGGTCGTCTGGCAAACAATGGGAGTGTTGCTGACCCTGACCTCTCTGGCAGTGGAAAAACCCACAAACTGATAGGAAGAGGGTATTGACTAGTGTGACCCAGAGGAAACGACCTCTGCTCACGCTCCCGCTGGCCCTGGATCGATTGGCGGAGTGATACTCGGCGACCGTGACACCTGCCGTGACCGTGACTGTGCAGTGTCGGCGCACGGAGGTGATTAGTTGTGTCCCCGTGACATGGAAGGAGTGACGAGAGAAATGATGAAAGTGTGAAAGTGAAAGGAAAGAACTAAAAAAAGCATGGGGGCGAAGGGTTTTCCACCGCCACCCTCCTGCTATTGTGGCACGATAATGCAAGCCTCTTAGAAGGAGCCGCCATTAAAAAGGAACAGCATCAACCGCTGTCTAACGGCGGAGGCAATTATCTTCCGGACAAAATGCACTGCCACATTGCTAGCGAATTGTTCCCCCTCTCAGTCTGGCTGCTACCCGCTCCACAAATAGCTCCTGGAGTGGTTCTCATCTTACTTCCAGACCAGTCATTACGTAATGTGGCTGAGTAGCAGCTTCTGCACTGAGGTAGCACTGACAGACACATCATATAGAGAGACTGGGAGAAAGAGAGTTAAAGAAATCTATAGAGTGACAGACAGAACAAAACTATGGTAAATGGAGAGCGAGGAAAAGAAAGAGAGAGTCTGAGAATCAAAGAGCTTATATTTTTAATAGAAATTCAAAGAGAGCAAAAGATGGAGAGGGAGTCATTTCACATGTCTACAGTTTTAAAACACACAAAGTCCATTAGACATCTGCATTCCGGTTCGTTTTTAAAATTAGCTTCTTTCACAGGGGTCACTTTAAAACCGAGCAGAACTATGGGTCTGACTCTCGGGACGTGGTTGCTGAGCTACCTGCTCACGCATTTTGAATGTCACCCCTGTCTCTCCCCTCTCACTCTCTCTCTCTTTCTCTCTCTCTGTCTCTTTCTCTAATTCAGCTCCCGATCTCTGACTGCTCTTTTGTGGGTTCTCTAATTAGCTTGTCTATTGCTCCTCTAAATCATGATAGAGTGCTCGATAGCCGCCCAGCAAAAATGCTGCCGCACATAGATGGACATCGAGTTGACGTCAAGGTGCATTTAAAGGACTGTACACCACTCCATATAGAGCAGACAGATGGTTGGAGACAGGACAGGGCCTTTTTTTGGCATCCACTGTTCAGTATTCCGCAGATGGGCTAAATGTCTTTTTTTTTTTTTGGTGTCAGCAGGGGTTAGCTGAGTGGGGTGTAAGGTACTATAAAGAGGATGGGGAGGGTGATTTTGAGATATGCTTTTGGGTCAGTGCTGGAGTCTGGGGACCGAGCAGTAATCTGATTATGGAGAGAGGAGGCAGGAAGAAGGGAATGCTGGAAATTTTTTTAAAGACAATACTGGTGAATGATGTGATGTGGGGTATGTGTGTGTGTGTGTGTGTGTAGAGGGGAGGTGAGAAAAAAAAACAAGGAAGCATCTGATAGTCTGAGGAGCGTGAGCCTAGGAAGGGATTTTAAAAACCCTATAGACCATCTTGGTCTGTTTCTACTGAGATTGCGTTTTAGACGCACCTCCGCTGGCCCACGCTTCCTCAGCTCGCGGCGAGGCGCAGCTAAACGTGACCCGAAGCGAGTGCTTTACGTCCTGACAAGACTGCGCCAGATTGGAAAGCTTTCTTGGCAGCAGACTCGGACCATTTTGAGAAAGACTGTGAGTGAGCGGTAGAAAGAGAGAGACGGAGAGAGAGTGAGAGGGAGAAAGTAAACAAACAAGCTCAATGCAACATATTTCAAACCTGTAGACTCCAGTAGCAACCATTCGCAGAAACCCATAAGTAGGCTAATAGGCTAATGGGCATGGGCTCTGACCCGAATAGGATTTAGCAGACCACTAATGTTTATTACAGCACTTCTCTGCGGCGTAGCGCAGCTTCAGGCTGTAGGCTTTGATGTATGTTGGCCTCGACGGAGGCAGCCCCAATGTACACCTCAGACAGATCAAACCCTACATCTGAAGGGATCTCATTTGCTGCCTAGATGATTCACGAGACGCACAGTCTGCACTGTCAGATGATATCACATAGGCCCAGACACACACACACACACCCCCACACACACACACACACTCACATACAAGTATTCCTGGTTGATGAACAGTTTTATAGGAAGTACATTCGATGTGACATTTATGCACAGCAGTTCGCCTATGCCACACACACACACACACATACATGCTCATGCTCAGTTATCACACGCACACACACACACACACACACGTCATGCAGAGTTTGTTCCCTTTCAGATCGCCCCCCTGCACCTGTCAACGTGTCTGTCATGCATCTGAAGGCTGACTCGGCGACCATCACCTGGGACGTTCCAGAAGGTGACATCATAATAGGCTTCTCAATCACACAGCAGGTAAAGTACAGTGCATGCAGGAAAATGGAGGCTGCCCAAAATGTTATAGAGTGTGTATTACTGTGACTTTATAGCTATGCTTACAACACAATCCAAATTGGATTCACTTATTTATTAACAGTCTTTAAATTCAAACCCAAAACACTTATATTTAACAACTTTATTCTCAAAATATTAAATTTATTGTCGAAATTTTTGATATTTTTTTCTTTTATTGCGGCCCTTATCCTCCGTCGTAATAATAATAAATTATAAAAAGCCTAGTTATATTTGAAAAACCCCTTGTTCAACTAATTGTTTTAGTACCTATGCCCTATACAGGAGACTTTAGATACACTACAAGCCAAATATATGCCTATATGAAAAAAAATACAAATCACACATAACATGGCAGATAAAAAAGATCTTTTTTTGTTTTTAATAATAAAAAAAAAAATACAAATCACACATAACATGGCAGTTAAAAAAGATCTTTTTTTTGTTTTTAATAATAAAACCATCAGGATTTTCTGAGTAGGTGAATTTGTGATAGATGATGTGCATCTCCAAGAGTAAAAAAGATAAAAGATGAATGTCCTAAGGTGCATTTTATGTGTGTCCCCATGTTTTGCTGTTTTTCAAAGGACAGTAACGGATTAACCGATATCTTGTTACAAATTTCCTTTATTTTGTTCTTAAGGTTCTGTTTAAAAATATGCACTAACGAATACAAATCCTCTTTGCAAACTACAAGTGGGTTTTAGAAACCTATTTGTTTCAATTGCTGGTGAAGGAGGCATTCCTTTATACAGTATAATCCCATGTGATACCACCCACCTTGCATAATATTTCTAAGCATTTTCAACATTTCATTACCGTGAGAACACTTACTGGAGATAACAAGGTGGTTTTCTGAATCTGTGGAGCGTTATCTGAGTATTCAATGTCTATGGGTAACTGAACAGTAAATGTTATGCAACTGGATGTCTGTAGGCCTGTTAATTTGCTTAGGGTCCTGTGTCCCCTGATCAATGTATTATTCATTGGGAGAAAAAGACTAAATGAATTTCTCCATCAAGCCTCTGAAATGGCATGCAGAGAGCACCTCGAGGACACTGCAGGGTGTTGGCTGGGGATGTGTGGGTGTGGGTGTGTGCATGTGTGTGTGCATGTTCCTTGAGGTCTACACACCCAACTTGAGTCCATAGTTCTTCCTAGAGAGAGAGAGAGAGGGGAGAGAGAGAGAGAGAAAGAAAGACAGAGGAAAAGAGAGAAACTGTGCACTAGAGGTGTTCAGAGAGAGATATCCATCCAAGCATGTTCTGACATGATTAAATTTAAAATATGAAGAGTTAAGCAAAGTGCAGATAAAACATTTACTGAACCAACTGTCCAGAATTGCCAAAGCTGCTCCAGTGTCTGCAGACGCTGTGAAGCAGCCACACCATCGAGGTAAAACTTTTTTTCATTTAAGACACAAACTGATCAAAAACTCAATTTGTGCACTATACACAGTAACCATGACCATTAAATGAATTAAACTTGTCAGGAAGACTAGTCATCCACCACACAGAGATAATTGTCATTATAATGATTTTTTTTACGCTGTGGCATTTTGGTTTGAGTTCCCAGTGAAATTAAAATGTCCCCTCACTGTGATGCCTAAAGATCTGAAAAAGTCTGTGTCTGCCTAAAGGCCACAGGGGAATAGCCTATAAACCTCTAGCCTTTCTCTAAACGCTAAGTGCTGTTGGTCAGTGCAGACCTAAAGGAGTGTGAATCAATCCATAGCCCTGTCACCAAGTGCTGCCAATAGGAAAAAGAACAAGAAAAAAAAGATCCCCTTTGCACTCTTTACTCTGAATAAGGCACAGTAACTTACTCTCAGTGTCTTTTCACTGTGCCCCAATTAGTTCATATTAGTTATTAGTTTGTTATTCTGTGTAACAAGTTGCAACAAACCTTTCTGGTTATTTTTTATATAGACAAGTGACCTTGAACAACAGGGCTATTGACTGATTTACACCAGAGTTCTCTGAATAGCCTCTCTTCTACTGCACACCTCACTCTTTATGGTTTCTCTTCTCTTCCCTTCTTCCCCTTTTCTCTCCTCTTCCCTACCCTTGTCTTCTCACTGCTTTCCTCTTGTTTCTCTCCTTTCCTAATCTCTGCTTCTCTCCCTGCACCTCTGAACCTCTCCACACCTGTCATGTCTGATCCTCTCCTCCACTCGGTCCTCTCTGCTTTCTCCCTTTCTACATTTTCTCCTCTTTCTTCTCATCTGTCTTTCCTCTTCCATGTCCTACTTTCTCCTCATTTACTCCCATTGTGTTCTTCTGTTCTTGTCTCCTTTCCCAACACCTTTCTCCCATCTGTCCTTTTTTCTCTCCTTTCTTCAACTCTTATCTTTTACCTCTGTTGTCTTCCTCCTCTTCACCTTCTTACTGTATTCCTTCTTGTGTTTTTCCTCTCATCCTTTACTACTCTTCTTCTCTCTACTTTCATCTTCTGTCATCATCACTCATTTGCCCTCTTTCTCCCTCTCTCTTCTGTCCCCAGCGGCAGGACCGCCACACCCAGCGCTTCATCCGAGAGGTGAACACCACCAGTAGGGCCTGTGTGCTCTGGGACCTGGAGGAGGAGACGGACTACATAGTCCAGGTGCAGACCATCGGCCTGTACGGCGAGAGTCTGGCCAGTCAGCGGGTGCACTTCCGCACACTCAAGAAGTCCGACCGATTCCCCTCCAACAGCTCCAACCAAGGTAAGACAACTCCACCGCAGGTGTGGCATCACTAAACTGAGACAATAAGACCTCAGGTATGACAATCCCCAGAATATCCCCAGAGTAGCTATTGTAACAGTTTTGGTTCCTGGCAGGCATTTTTGTTTCCAAAAACAATATAAATAGGATGACACAACTTTTAGGTCAAAATATTTAATAATTTCTGATTGGACACATTCTTTGTGTCATTAGAAGTGAGGATATCAAAAAATAGAGTATAATGTATGTGAACTAATAATCCCTCTGCATTTTCTATTGAGTTGACTGATGTCAGCATTACATTGAATCAAAGTGATTCATTCAAATCACATTTCCCAGTTATCTCCAGAGAAAATGTTTGAATGTAGTAGTGTATATATGGAGCTTGGCCTTGGGACCATGCGCTTTAAAACACTACTTTTGAAAGCAACTTTCAATATGATATTTTTTTCTGATTGATGCTTAACTTAACCTTGTGCAGCTTATGGACACTTATTGGTTTGGCTATGTATCTCTTTGTGTATTTCTGTGAAGAATGTCATTCTAAGTCTAGCTTGTAACACATAAATGCACTTTTCTAAGTCTAGCCTGTAACACATAAATGCTCTAAACACAAAAATGCACACACGGCTTCATCAGCTTCAAGCGCTATCTGCAGTCACATGTCCTCTTTCTCCTCTTCTTAGATCATAGGATAACAAACTGCACTATTTCAAAATGGATGATTGGCATATTGTGGACACCCTTCTTGTGTTGTCCATAAAACATTTTGTTTTCTTTTCTTCTTTTATGACATTGACTTTCACATGGAGAAACACAAGCACTAATTTAAAGTCTGTCCTGACTGAGTGTAGCTGTATCTGGTGGTGCAGTCATCTTTATTCACGTCCGAGAGGGATTTGGTTGGGGGTGGGTAGGCTGTGCAGGACATAAAGTGCGCGAGAGAGACTTGAGACATAACATCACTTAGGGAATAAAATATTTTCCCCCAGGCACAAGACATCATATTGTGATCGTGCTCATACTGTAATTAGTCAGACTTTGGGTTACAGTTAAAACAGGGAGATATATATATATATAGAGAGAGAGAGATGGCTAAAGCCTGTGGACCTAAGAGATGTCTTCCAGCCCAGGACATGATGTATGTTACCGCTGCTCAATATTTTTTATCTCATAAGTCATTCAGTAAGTGCCAGCACGGGGACTTCTTTACTTTACCACAGGCTACGCTCCTCTTCTTCAATTTTTCCTTCTTATTATTCATTTTCTTCATCTCTTTCTTCTTCTTCTTCTTCTCCTTCTTCTTCTTCTTCTTCTTCTGCTCCTTCTCCACATCACCTCTTTTAGCCATCAGTCATTTCATCCTTCATGCACACTTGAGATGAGGGACATTGCCATAAATACCTTGGGGATCCCACTGAAAGAGAGAGAAAGAGGGGTAGAGAAAAAGAAGGAGAGAAAGAGAGGATCCACTCCGCCCCGCTCTACTCAGCCCATTCATGCTCCCAGGGGAATCCCCTCTTCCTCTTCCTCACTCAAACACACACACACACACAAACCTCACTTTGGTCACTTTCACATCAATAATTGATGGAGCCTTCATGCTGAAGTGAATAAAGGTAAGGTGGAGGAAAGTACTGACTCACGTGATGCCTGGTTAAGGCTGACACACACACACACACACACACACTCACATATGCACCACTTGGGCTTGTTAATAAGGTGGATAGCCAGTGCTGTGCTGCGTAAAGGCATTTGTTCTCCAGATGTGCCACGTTTTTGTTTTCTAGCTCACCAATAGCTTCTATGCTTGAAAATGTATGTAAGCTGATGGAAGTAGATTTCTCCTTTTTCTTCATTTGTGAGCAAAATGAGGCTGCAGCGACAATAATGTGAATAGCCTCACCCTCAGCCAGATAGGAATATGACTACATAAATATGCATTCACTGTTAAAAAGCAAACATTAATATGCATACACTATCAAATCAAAACACATACACTGTTATAAACTAAACATATACTGTGCATAATATATTTACACTGGGGAAAGGTACTTTGCTGTCACTCTTCATTCTCCTTAGTGAATAAAGACAAAAAGAACAAAAATACACTTAGAGCTACAGTATTAAGGGTCTTTTTCAACAACACCAATAGTGTTTTCAATGCAAGAGTTCATGTGTAGGGACTAGGGATGTGTAGGAGTGATAATGCCTGAAGGCCAAAACACATAGAATAGGAAACAGAAAGAACTGGAGAACATAGAGAACAAAATAGAGAACAGAAACAACCGCATATTTAAAACCGCGGCAAATTTAAAAACACAACTGCAAATAAAAAACACCACAGCACCACATCTATTTTGCCATTGTGATTGTTATTTGCAATTGTGAATTTGAGTTTGCTGTTGCATTCTGACTCTGCTGTGGTGTTTTTTAATTTACGGTTGTGATTTTTATATTTGTGGTTGTATTTTCTATTTGTTGTTGTGTTCAGTCCTTTATTTCCACAGTTCCACAGTACCAAAGGGCAGTGATATGCTTAATGAAAGCCCCATTATGATTCCATTAAGCATACCAGTAAGCTTTTAGCAAAACTTAGAAAGTTAAAAACCCTGCCACCACAGGTTATTTGTAAAAAAAAAAAAAAAAAAGCTTCAAAAGAGCCTAAAGTTACCTGCAACCGAGTGTTCTCTACGCCTGTATCTACGCCTTTTACTAAGGTCGGTTCAGTAAGGTAAGTTCAGTTTATACTGAGCTCACCACCCAACGAAGCAAAATTAAAGTCCCAAATTAACAGGCACAATTTTAAAACAACCTTCCCTGAGAACAAAGGAGAGGCAAATTACCATGACAGTACGGTACTGTTAGTGGCTCACAGCAGCACTGCAGACTAAATTAGGCTGGTAACCTATTGAAAAACACCTGAGCGACTTTAGTGGAGGTTGATACTGGGTGTCACCTTTTCCCAGAGAAAAACGCTTACCTGGACTTTGTAGGCAGAAAACTCCCGTCCTTGACCCATGCCTGTCAAAACATCAACCGATTATTCAAGTTTCAGCCTTATTTCAGCCTTTAGAGGAGGGGAAAATCTTTGAAGTAGATGCCGCAAGATGGAGAGAAAGAGAGAGAGAGAGAGAGAGAGAGAGAGAGAGAGAGAGAGAGAATGAGTGTGTTTATGAGAATAGGTGGAAGGGGGGATACATTAACTTTGCTACATGTCTCCTATATCCTGAACCCTCATTACAGCAGGCCAGGCTAAGCGCTTAGCAGGCTGGTGTAAAATTTCAGTATCTTATCAGCTAGTGCTGCTGTCTCAGACCCCCTGCTGTTGCCGAGATGTAAATGACTGGCTTGACTGTGAGGGGAAAAAAACCCAGATCCATCCAGTGGATTACCCAATAACCTTCAACAGTGACCTGCCATTTTTTTTTTATCTACTTCTTCACAGCAGATACAGGGGCACAGCAGACCAGTGGGGCTGTGTGTCTCACAAATAAACTTGATTTACTATTTATGTTTATATTGTTAATGCAGCAGGCCATGTATCTAAGCTTGCATCTGTAGGATATTGGAGGACTGTAATATGGCACAATACACATTGTTAAACATTATATTTGTTTATACAAAAAACAGCAGACCTTTAAACAATATTAGGAACTTGAACAACACAAGCTTATAAAACATATTTTAAATAAATAAGTTTGGTGACACTAGATTCGGATGCAATTTAACTAATAGCTTGTTACCATTAAGTTAATAACATAAGCCATTTGTTAGTCATTGTCATCAAGTCACTTAATACTTAGGGTAGGGTAGACAGGTAACAGGAAGCATAAGAGAAATTTGTGTGCAGCGTTGCCAAATGCTACGCAATCTCTGCTGTCTGAGCAATGTTGCCAGGTAGTGTTTTTGAACCTGTACTCTTTGGCACTTTTCTAGTGATCCTGGGCAATATTCTTTTATCATAACTGAGACTTTTTAAAATCATCAAATCAGGACATTGTCATGTGATTGCCTGCCAACATATATAATCTCCTCAGTGATATTTTGACCCATTTCAACACATAGCACTGCTTCTCCAGGTAACCTGAACTGATTGTTTCTCTTTTTTTTTACCAACAACACTTAGTGAATATCCATATGGGCATAATATTACTTCAACGCTGAAAGAGGCAGGGAGGCTGGATCAGATTGATATTTCCCTCCATTTTACCGTTGTAGTGTCTCTTTTCAAGCACCCTCATGGGCCTCACTTAAAGTCTGAAGTCTGCTCGCTTCAGTCAGACATTTAAACAGCCACAGAAAAGCTTTTCCACTCATGACACAACCCGTTTCTCCTTAACTCACTGAAACTCACTAAATATTAAACAAGCCAAGAGACTTGGATAGAGCCATGCATTATTTCAGCTAATCAACATCATGCTTCAGAAACACAGCTGTGTGGAGAGTGGCTTGAGTATTGAAATCAAACAGTTGAAAAAAAACAGTTGGTTGTTTTTCATCCCAAACAATAATTAAAACTATGCAGCCTACAGATCATAAGCTTCTGTGTTTGTTCTCAGCAAGTAATATACTACATGAGATACAACCTTCACAGACCTTCTCTATCTGGTGTGTTAGGCCTGATTTTATTCAACATCTTATTCAACATCACTGCGGTTGCAATGTGTACTGTAGCAGTCGCTGTGTGTTTGAAATCTTTGTATTTGCACCAGAAACAGAATCTTCCCCACAAACCTGACCAAAGACTGGCACGAGCATTCATTGGAAGACTTTATATAGGCACACATAAGAACATAGAACTCTCCTCGCTTTGCTATCTCGCCACATGGGTGCAGCCGGGCACTAATCATTATGAAGCTGCTTGGCAAACGCATGCGATGTGGATGATCTATTGAGTCAACATCCATTCTAAATGAAAATGTTGAACAACCCATGTGAATAGCCCAATTGCTGCATTGGTTATGTGCCACTTGATATGTAAATGAGCCCTGGTGTACTAGTGAAACATAAGGGGCCTCTGAAGAGGTCCATGCCTTCCAGGCAATTGCCAATGTGGCTATTGTTTCTGAGTATGAAAAAATCCTCTAATGTGTATCATAGTGCTGTGTCACCAGCCTTCCACTAACTTCTCTTGTTAGCTGAAACTCTAAAGTGTTCAAAAATCTCATACTTTCCCCCGACTTGTTTGGGCTTAGAAGTGGATCATAGGAGGTGTGTTTGCACTGTGCTGATGTGCAAGGTGGAGAACTGAGAGTGGAAAGGGAACTCATTAATCACTGTTTCTTCAAGCAGGAAATCCAATATTTGGTCAGTATGCCACTGAAGACATAGAGCCAATGTGAACTGCCACATTTCATACTATCTTCATACTGTTGCTTCACACTGTTATGTAGTCTATTAAATTCATAGTATATTAAATCCATGTCTGCAAAAATGGCCGCTATAGCTGCGCAGATGGGACGCGGGAGGTAGGCAACCACGCGACAGCCATTACTCAAAATTTATGTGAAAAGAAAAGACAATCGGAGATGTGAAGAGTGGAACAATATCAGTGGTGGCTATGTTTTGCAACAGCTTGGACGCGTACTGGCACACTCTTGATGCCACTGTTTACCCAGAAGGCTCGAGACAAAAGAAACAATGTCAGTTTTACGAGTAAAAACATTTTCTAAAGCTTTTAATAAAGCTGAAAACATTGAGTGAGTAATACATGAATAATAAAAGGCTGACATGTTTACCAGCTGGGGGTCCTTTAAAATGATTCCCAAAGGGTAGTTAGTGTAGTCTAGTTAGTGGCTTACAATATCAGTTATAAATGTGGAAAGTAAATAGTTGTACTGTAGTGATAAGGGGGGCATAATATAGAAAGCAGACCAACCCATGTTTATAGTTTTAAAGGGCCTTTTTTCATGTTTATAGTGTTAAAAGTCCTTTTTTCAAACTTTTCCAGCAAAGTGACTGTTTAGAAACCACTTCCTGTGGCCTCCAGTCTCAATCTCTTTCTGTCTTTCTCTCGCTCTCCAACACCCTCCACCTCTATCAATTCCCCTAACACCAGCACTCCCAACACCACCCTCTCCCCCATACTTTCACTGTCGCTTTTAGGTTGGGGTTATTTTGGGCATGGGTAAGTGTCTCTTTTTCCGTCAGACGTGGCAAAGAATAACACCCCTCGGGCAAACGCACAGACCCCACAGCACAGGTAGGCCACTTCAAAGCAATGCACCGGCACGCTTCAGCCTGTGAGTCACAATCCAAATCGAGCCCTTCAAGGCCTCTTCAGGGCTTCACAAACAAAAATATGCCGCTCTGGTATTGACAGACGGTGACCAGTGAACACACACACGCACACACACAGACACACACACAATTGTGGCATTTGGTGAGGAGGAGACCTCTGGGATCACTGCACAAAATAACTCTCTGTTCTTTGTATTTGGCACTCCGTTCTGAGTGGTGCAAAAACTGTTTTTCAATCGTTTTAGGATGAATATTTGCCTGCATCACTGGTAAGAATGTGTGTGACTAATTAATGCTAACTTTGATTTTGCTGGTTTTGCTGGAGGGAAAGAAAATCCTTCCGTCCCATGCTTCAGTGCTCACAAGTATCCAACAAAAATGAAATAAGGCATCTGTTTAGCCTGAACAGAAAAAGACCAATTTTATAAAACAAACGGGAGCAAAAAATCACTTCCACCCACACAAACTCCAAGAGAGTGAGAAAGAGATGTCTGTAGTTCTTTTCTGTACTCAGGCACCTCAAACAGCCTTGTTGTTCCTTTATAGTGAAAGGCAATGAATATATCCCCCAGCAAACCCCCTACACTGACACACACACACACACACACACACCTCCCACCACAGCCCCACCAGCTCCTTTGCAGTCGTGCTAGATGGCCACTTAATGGCACAGCCGCGGTAATTGGCATATGCAGTAGCAAGCAAGCACAGCTGACCCCACTCAGTAATTGGCCTGGCACTACGCCCCAATCTATGACACTGTGCGTCCGCCTGCCATCCAGCCAGAACCAGCCATGGCCGGGGCTCTCCTCTTTAGGGCTGGGGATCAATCGGGGAGAGTGGGTCCCTGGAAGAGATCCACGCAGGGTTAAGGGATGCCTGCCACTGGCAGGAGGAAATGGGTCTCAAGTCAATCCCTTTAACTGAGGATTAATGATTAAGATGAATGGCTCCTTTAGATCAGTCAGGTCAGTTCAGGGGGAGGGGATTTTATGAAGACTAGGGCTACTTAAGGGGTCTTTTTCCTCAGATGGTGGAAGTGGGCTATTCTGGTGTGTGTGTGTGTGTTTGTGTGTGGTGTGTATGTGTGTGTGTGTTTGTGTGTGTGCGTGTGTGTGTGTGTGTTGATTTGTTTATGCTAAGACAAAAATGATCAACATCTCTTTGGTCTCATACTTTTGAACGAATGTTTTATTACATTGCCCCTACCAAATAAAATTCTAATAAACAAATAAACAGAAGTACCGTAGTGTTTAATTTAAAAGAAATGTGTAAGATTTTTGTAGGCTAGTTGGTTGGGACAGACATTTACTTTTATCCAATCTTCTTCTTCTAAACTGAACACTTGAAACATAGCAATAATGTGTTAACTATTAGCCAGTTAAAAGTGATTTAGCCTGCATTAAGTATTCAATTCAATTAATTCAATTTACACTGTGCCTTTTCTAAAATATCTAAAATTATTTTTCCGGATCCACACCTATTTAAATTGAGTCCAAGTGCAGCATCTGAAGCATTAACTAGGACAAAGCCACAGCTGGTGGCCAAAAGTCTAATAAGGACCTGCCAGCCTTCTTGCCTATGGCTGGGGAAACATATTTATCATCACTGAATACATGGTGTGTTATTATTGTGTCATCACTTCATTTTTGCTGTCCCTAACAGGTGAATGAAATTCTTGAAAAATCTGTTCAAGCAGGCTATAATGACTGACAAGCAAGCTATAATGTTGGAAACCCTATTTTTGATAGTATTTACATAAGAATGACATAACACATACCATAAACATTAATTACACTTGAGACATATACACCTTTACAAATCTTTATACTGTGAATATTTAATTGGTTGTGTTTTTTTGCGTTTGTTATATTATTGTTCACAGTATTTTGTTCAGATCAGTCCTCCCCTCCATTTCTTGTCTTCCTACTTCTCTCCTTTACTCTCCATTAACAATCCTCCTGTTCCTCCACTTCTGTTTCTCTCTACTTCTTTTCTACCTCCTCCTCTCCTCCTTCCTGTTTGGTCTCCTCCTCCTTCCCCTGCTCCCCTTCCTCTTACTTCTTCTCTTGCTCTTCTCTCTACTCCACATATTCCTCCTCCTCTGTCTGGTCTCCAATCGCTTGCGGCACCTGTCTGTCAGTCCTGTGCTTTCTCATGAGGATCCATCACACACCTCCTCCTCCTCACCTCCATTCACTAGCCTCTCCATCACACATCTCCTCCTGTAACCTCCATTCATTGGGTCTCTCCAACACACACCTCGTCCTCACCTCCATTCACTAGGTCTCTCCATCACACACCTCCTCCTTCTCACCTCCATTCACTAGATATCTCCATCACACACCTCCTCCTTCTCACCTCCATTCACTAGCCTCTCCATCACACATCTCCTCCTGTAACCTCCATTCATTGGGTCTCTCCAACACACACCTCGTCCTCACCTCC